>JANQDE010000035.1:49769-103683 GCA_037157785.1 Cephalotes varians
ATATATATTTGATATGTAATATGTTTTTGCATTTAATATTAAAATACTAACAACTTATTTATTAATTGTATAAATTTTTCTTATTTTAGAAGTTAAAGCAAGAAAAACACCTCCTCCATTTAGAAAACATTTGATTAAAGTGCAAAATAATCCAATAAGATTTGAAACGTTTCTAGAGAATAAGTTAAAATTAAATCATGAATCAAAAGTGGTAACGAAAAGTCATTTTGAACTTAATAATGATGATAATGATGATGATAATGACAATGATAATACATCATCTAGGTAACATTTAGAATAATTTATTATATAATGCATTTTCTATTAATTTGATATTATGTTATTTTAATTTTGTGATAATTTTACATAAATTTAATTTTAATAATATATTGCAAATTAAAATATTTATTTTTTAAATATATTAAATATACTAACATTATATATTTTTAGTTTTAGAAGTGATTCTTCTATAGAGAAAAAAAGTGATTCTCCTGTAAGAAGAGATCTACCAATAGAACAAAGTTTAGATTGTGGTACAATAGATTCTGAAAAAGAAGAAAGTCTCTTGTCAAACAGCAGTTCCATTAAATCACCAGTTAAATCATCTATTGAATCACCTATTGAATCGTCTATTGAATCACCTATTGAATCACCTACTGAATCACTTATTGAATCACCTATTGAATTACTTATGAAATCACCTGTTACATTATCTGTTAAATCATCTGTTAAATCATTTTTTAAACCACCTCCAATTTGTACCACAAATGTAGAAAGTGACGATAACAATCTTGAGAAAACAGGTGCATAAAAAAGAAAAGTTTATCCTTAGCATATGTTCTATAAATAAATCAATATTTTTTGTTTTATTTTTAGGAAGGAGTTTCCAAGTGCCAAAATCTCCATTTACTTCTGATGCGATTTATGGCATGAGTCATACAATTGGTCATCGATTTGCCAAATCTTTTAATGTGATGACAGTATGTGACTATTGTCTGAAACCGATGTTTATGAACATTTTAAAATGCAGGGAATGTAAATATAGATGCCATCGAGAATGTCGAATTAAAGTACCTCCTTCTTGTGGCCTTCCTCGAGGATTCATTGCTGCATTTAAACGATCTGTACAAATGTGTGCTGAGAGTACGTAAAAATTTTACAATTTTAATACAATGATCATTGTCTAAGCATTTTTTTCATATATTTTTTAAGTTATACTATAAAGCTTTTTTCAAGAGAAACAAAAATTTAATAGTAATAATAAAAAATAAAATAGTAGTAATAATAATAAATAAATTTTAGATTCCCAGGTTTCCCAGCTTTCTCCAATATTAATGAAGACTAATGATGAGTCACCTCCTAATAATCATGTACAATTACCCTCTTCAAATCGCAAAGATAGAAGACAATCATATACACAAACTTCTACGAATACATCTTCTCAAGTATGTTATAATTTTTATTGAATATATTTTTAGTTTACTTTTTAAAATATATTATGAATAATATGTAAGTAGATTTTTATATAATGACGTAAATGTATTAATAATTAATATTTTATAATGCTTAACGAATCAGTTTTTTATCATTCAATATAAGTAGGATAATACAAAATCTGTATATAATTATTATTTACATTTATTAGGGTGAATCAAATTTAAATACATTCAGTAAGAACCGCTCAACACCTTCTAGTCCAGCATTGCCATCAACTATTAGCCACAGTACACACTCATTTCTGAAACAATTTCATTTTCCAGGTAAATAAAAGCTTTGTTATGATTTATTCTTAGAATATTAGCACATCATTTATTTTGCTTCCAGATGTGCTCACTAAAAAGGAAACATTATCTGAAAAACTGCATGAGAAGAGATACAAATCTGAATCAGCGATTTCAAAGAGAAGGAAAAGTGATGTGGATAGTAAATACAAAAACAGAATACTGAGTACTTTGAGATATAAAACCTCAGATTTAATGGTACCAAAGAGAACTAATTCTCAGGAATCAAGTTCTGACAGCGAAATTGAAAATATATGTTGTTCGCCTCCACAGGATAGTGTATGTATATCATGTCTTATTAATATTATGATTAAAATATAAAATATATCTAAAAATTTTTATATTATATTTTTTTTGTCATAGATATTGATGAAAGAATGGAACATTGCATATAATGAATTAAAAATTAAAGATATGATTGGAAAAGGAAGATTTTCTACAGTATATAGAGGTTATTGGCATGGAAATATTGCGATTAAATTTTTAAATATGAATTATCATTCGAAGGATGAGAAGACATTAGAAACATTCAAATTAGAGGTAAGAACATATGATTATGCTGATTATATCAAAATCTGAAATTGTTAATAGTAAGAAATATTTTATTAGACAATAATGATATTTATTTATATTTTATATATTTTTATTTTTATTATAGGTTGCCACATACCAAAAATCTGAGCATAACAATATAATATTCTTTAAGGGAGTTTGCATGAAACCTCCTCAATTAGCTCTAGTAACTGATTTGACTAGAGGTTTATCACTTCATTATTGTCTTCATATACGAAAAGACAGATATACTTTGGGTGAAATTAATTCTATAGCTCAACAGATATGCGAGGTAAATATAATTTATGTGTAAATATTAGGTAAACATTTTTAAAATCATTTTTTAAGTTATTTATGGTGTATACATATAATTATATTATTAATTGAAGAAACTTAAAAATGGCATTAAAGACATATAAATAAAACGTAAATTTTAATTAAAATATTAAAAATTTCATTAATTGTAAATATTTGAATAATCTTATTATAGGATATATTCTTGTAACATTTATTTTACAGGGTATGATTTATCTTCATTCTCGAAATATAATACACAAGGATCTTAGGAGCAAGAACGTATTTGTAGAAAATGGAAAAGTTATGATATCAGATTTCGGTTTATTTAACATTACCAAATTATGTCATGGAAATAGGTAAAATTATATCTAAGAATAAAATATATTCCTGCCAAATAAGTTATATTTTAACATTTAAAATAAGCTCATCTTATGTAAATATTTAGGAAAGGAGAACCATTGAATATACCACCAGGTTGGTTATGTTACTTAGCACCTGAGATTATTCGACGACTAAGACCATTAAATCGAGGTCAGGACAAGTTACCATATACATTTGATTCTGATGTTTATGCATTTGGGTTAGTATTTTTATGATATTTAAGTATATAGTTCTAAGTTTATTTTAAAAGTTATAAATATATTAATATATTTAAACATTTACATAATATTATATAATAAAAAATGATAAAATATTGAAAGAAATAATTAAATGAATAAATTTGTGTCAGAGTGCACTATTTCTTGTAAGTATTGACGATTTTAGAAAGATGTATTTATGATTTATATGTTATCACTTATTACAAGAAATAGTATAATCTGGTACAAACCAATATATATATATATATATATATATATATATATATATATATATATATATATATATACACACACATATGGCGAATATAAACATATATATAATAATGAAAGATTTTAAAAAGATTTTTTTCTGATAGCACTATCTGGTATGAATTATTATGTGGTGAGTGGCCCTTTAGAGGTCAACCTATCGAAACTATTATTTGGCAAGTTGGAAAAGGAATGAAACAATCTTTATCAAATTTACAAGCTTCCCGTGATGTGAAGGTACATATGAAAGTTTAGAAAATATGCATATTTGTACAATCTATATAATGATTTGTTTGTTCTATACATTAATTCTATACACTATTCTATGCACTATTTATAAAAATTAGGAAATTTTTACAATTTTTATAGGATATTCTAATGTATTGCTGGTCATACTATGAATGCAGACGTCTTGATTTTATACGGTTAACAACTCTACTCAAAAAGCTGCCTCGAAAAACGTTAGCACGTAGTTCCTCCAATCCTACAAATTCTGCCCGTCCTGCAGAATCTATGTTTTAAATATATTTATTTAAATATACTGTTGTTCTTCTAATGTAAATATAGAATTATTGTCAGATCTTTGTTCAAAAAAGGTAAAATAAAAATCACTAAAAGATTCGCGCTTATTTGTATCATTAATTTATTAAAATGTGCAAAAAAAGAGTATTAATACAATAATTATAAAAATGTTAAATTGTTGCGAACTAAATACATATCTTTTTTGTAAATAGAATGGTAATATTAAAGTCTCTCTGTTTAGGAGGAAATATGTATATATTTATGACTTATATTTGTTAAATATATGTAAATATCTTTTGTATTAAATATAAAAATCTACAAATATCTGTAAATTAGTAATATAATTTTCAAAACAAACATTTTTATATACACATTATAATAGCAGCTCTTTAGCATACAGTAGAGAAATATTGATTGAATTTTCATTTTCGCAGATAATATATATCTTGAGAACAATAAGCGATAGACAATTTGTTTTAAATAAATTCTATATTATAAAAATGTTATATTATAAAAAAATATATATAATTATCAGATAATTGTAACAAAAAATTGAATATAATTTTCTCTCAAATCTACTTATGAAAAAAACATTTTATGTCAATATTTATTGCATTTTATTGTTGCTTGTTCTCTATGATATTGTCTATTCTTTTACTATGTTTTATATTATATCGTACTATGAATAACTATCATGGCGTGTTTCAGTCTGAATGTTAAGAGAATTAATTACAATAATTTATTTTCTTCAATCAATCGTCGCGCGTGCGAAAAATGAAAAAATTTATTTCGAATCTATGTGTATTTTTATATATGGATAATCTCAAGTAACAAATAATATACAAAAAATAAATTATTTGTTTATATACATATATATACACACATACATAATTTTTTTTGGTGTTGCTTAAACATTTCCATCTTTTCCTTTTTTCTTTTTCCATCGTTTTTAGTTTTAAGATTTTTGGTAACTAATAACTATGCAAGCTAAATGAATTGTTCTAGCCTATACTAGATACATATAAATATTAACATTTTTAATTGAAGAAATATATTGTTTTAATAGGATCTTTTTAAGTGAAATATTTCATTTTAATAATAATTATTTAAAATATCTTATTTGCTTGATGTTATAAACATTATTAATGACAAATTTCTATTCTGTTATTGCAAATAAATGAAGAAATATAAATAGTAGAAAGTATATAGTACGCAACAAAACACTTTTATTGTATAGTAGTACTTTGGATATACAAGACAATGCAATTTTTTTATTAAAAAATTTTACATATATACACACACACACAAAATTTATTCCATTGTCTCAATTCTCGTTAAATCTATTAAGCATTATGGATATCGAATAAATTATAAAAATGTGCCAAATTATTAAAATATAGCCAATTTCAATTCAGTAAATATTTATTTTTCTAAGATCTTTTTATGATGTAAGTTTCTTAAGAGAAAAAGAGAGTGCGCGCGCGCGCGCGCGAATTATTTATTTGTAATTATTGACTCTTTATCCATTACACATTTTTTGTAATTCTTGTAGTTGTCGTCGGAGATGTATAGTACGTAATTTATTTAACGCTATTCTTTTTTCAAACGTTTGTACCAAAGGCTTTGTAATGATATCTGTTATATGAACCAACGCCCGTGTCCTAACTGTAAAAGTTAAAAATTATCTAAATTTACTGATTTATCTTTTACTAAATTTTAAAAAAGCTATGATTTATATTATATTTTTGATCTATATGTAAAATATATAATAAACAGTGATATACATACCAGCATTATTGTGAATACTGGCAAGAACATCTGGATGATCTTTACAAGCTTCAGCCATATCTTCTTCTTCTTGTACCAAAATTTTTGACAGGTCTGTCATTGTCTGCAATGTTATTTAATTTCAGATAGAAAGTTCTTTTTGCTCTAAATTTCTCTAATACAAAAAATTAATACAAAAAATTAAATCAATCTTACTCTTAAACATCTATCTGAAATATCCGGGGTATGTACTATTTCTAATGGTATCTCTGTAGCTTCACCATTATCTGATTGAAAACAATTTAAAAAGATTTCGTGTTCCTTTGAAATAAAAAATCATTATCATTTACTATTATAAACTATCTACATCAACTTCAAATATTCCATAGATTATTTTATAAGTTTATATGCACTAAAAGTTTTATATATTCAGATTAATGATAATATTAATTTACTGTTAAAAAAAACTAATTTTCTTTTTCGATCACATCAATGGCTATGAATTTCGTTTGTTGATGCAGAGGAATTAAGATAAGGAAAATATATGTACTTTTGATTCTTTGCCTTCTGAAAATACTGAAAATATTAAGCCTACAAAACTATGATCCATTGTTTGATAAGTAGCTTGAGTTCTAACATCTGCAAAACAAAAATAATTTAATATAGAAATTTTTAATACAAATTACATTACTCAAACATTTCAAAAAGAAAAATATTTATGATACACACCAACATGTGATGGACAAACTGTAATATGTGGATGTGAATGATACCAGCCAAGGACACGCATAGGTCGATTTAATTCTACAGTTAATCGTTCGGCTTCAGCAGCAGCTTTCAATAATTGTTCTGATGATATCTCTACTCTATCTTTCTTCTTGTCTAGACGTCGCAAAATAATAACAGCTGATATTTTCGCTATTCCACAAGCAAACTAAAAGGAGGATTAATAATTAATGCTTTGTTTTATCAATTATAAGAAATAATAAAGAAATCGAATATAAAGTATGTTATAAATTCCACGTACATTACCGATAAGTAAGCCCATTACTTCAAAGTTCTCTGTAGATAAAGCATGCTGCAAACATACCATGTAGACGTCTGTTTGCAGCTCCACTTTTTGCAATGGAGAATCATCCATTGTTTATGAAGATATTAATCCTATAAAAATAAAATATACAGATGTGAATAAATTTATGATTACTAAATTTTATAATCGCATCTGAGATATTGCAAGTAACGCTCTTACTTAGATTTCCAGATTCAAACAACAGTATATAATTGACTCTAGTGCAGCAAACTCTCCGAACTCTTTCTAGAAACGAACAAACATCATTATTATTATCATTATTATTATAATACAATTACATTATTATATTTATTTCATGTTTTAGAAAGATGTTCTTAAAAAAAAAGGCTTCTCTTAAGTCAAGCTCCCTTAATAAGGCAATTGTATACGCAGGATGATGTGAGATAGTAATTTATGTCTAACCTACACCACTGCTGAATTGACGCCCACGTACATGCCACTTTGTCCGGCGTTAAATTAGATCCCATTTACATTTTTTCGTGCGGATCAGTTTCATTTAGAAGTGTATCTAGTGCGTTACTTGCATGATCTTTCGAATGCTATTTTTTATTCGGCAAACCATACCAGCGGACTGCGAACTGGCGAACTGGAGTCCACGCAAACGACGTTCACCCGTCAAGGTGCGTTGAAGCCGAGGGCTAAGCGCGGGTCGACAAGTCTCTCCCTCGTCGAGTCGATTCCCCGCATTCCTCGCTCCCCCCGACTCAACGATTTTTCCAGTCTTTCCTTTCGCCTACCTTCCCTGCGATCCACCATCCACCTCACTTTGCCTCCCGTTTGTCGAGTCGAACGCAGCCGGGGCGGTTGTGAATCGGATTGAGCAATCACACACGACGAATATCTCAGCTGATATTTCGCTGAGCGTCGCGACTTTCAAGGAGTGCCAATCCGAAGAGTTCAAGGGTGATTCTCGCGGGGTCTTGTTACATGGATCGCTCTCGTTGCACGTCACGCGCGACGAATCAGCTGGCGGAGATCAATTTACATCAATCTCGCTTGATCCATATCGCTTGTATTTGGCAAGCTTGCGTAACGCGATTGTACCGTAACGACGCGTTTTGTACACAGACTTTCGTGGTCTATACGGATTTTAGCGCGCGAGAACGGAATATTTAGCACGCGCAAGCGTACATACGTGCGAGACGTATAAATATATTACACGCGTGCGCAAAACACGCACGCGCGCGTGTTCTTGATTGCTCGATTTTCTCTGCTTGTATAATCCCACTTTTACTCACTTTGGAGTTCAATCAGAGGTGGTGTGATCATGGTGTGATACGTGTACTGTGACGTTCGAAGATGCTTGCAAACAGTTTTTTGTCTTCGCGCGGGGCGACGTCGCAGGTTTTGAGGTTATGTCTTGTCACAGAGGAACTGGTAGCCGAATGAGGTAGCTTAACTCGATGATAATTTGAACTCATGAATTACATTATCTTGAACAGCGTGACGCGATTAACGACGGGAACACTGAAGAGCTCGTCGCGCCATGGTAGACAATCGAGGGTCCGTTAACGTGGAAAGTAAGTATCGTGTGGTAAATGCGGATCGGGACGACTTAAGGGAAACGCGCGTGAAACCAACGATGCCTTCGGAGATGAGGTCGATCAGTGCGGCCGACTGGATCACAGTCGCGGTACTCTGCTTCGTAAATCTCATAAATTACATGGACCGCTTCACGGTTGCTGGTGAGTTTCATTTCATTTTACGAATAATTAATGGATTTCTGTAAAATCTTTTTTAATTTATAATATATCGTGATTTGGACAGAGAACATCATTTTTCTTAGCTTATTTATAAAAAAAAAAAAAATTTTATTTTAGGAGTATTGTCAGACATTAAGCATGACTTTGATATCGGCTACGATAAGTCTGGGCTATTGCAAACAGCATTTATTCTAAGTTATATGGTGTTTGCACCGTTATTTGGATACTTGGGAGATCGTTATAATAGAAAATTTATTATGAGCGGTGGCGTATTTCTATGGTGCCTAATGACATTTATTGGTTCTTATATGAAAGTAAGTATATTTTTTCATATAATAAGGTTTAGCAGATCAGTGAGTATTCAGTGATTCTTTATTACAATTGGTTTCTACACTTAGATCCAGCATAGAACCAAAGACAAGAACTAATTAAAGAATCAATGAACGCTCACTCATTTGTTTTGTCTGAACGCAGCCAACGTTATACTCAAATCTATCAAATATATGAACTTTATATTCCTGATATTATAATTTTATGACTTGGTACTAATAAAGAGAGATGCAACATCTAATTTTGTCATGCGCAATAATACATGACATATTTATGTGTAATATTTTTAATTTATTTCAGAGATATGGATGGTTCCTATTCTTTAGGGCACTTGTTGGCATAGGAGAAGCTAGTTACTCTACAATTGCACCAACAATTATTAGTGATTTATTTGTAAAAGATGTACGGTCTAAGATGCTCGCCCTATTTTACTTTGCTATTCCAGTTGGAAGGTACGTTCATTAAACACTATTGTTAGCATATATGTTCTTAATGCTCACACACACACACACACACACACACACACACACGTGCGCGCGCACACGCACGTACACATATATATATATATTTTTTTTTTTATTTTAGTGGCTTAGGATATATTATTGGAGGTGAAACAGCTCGTATCACTGGTAATTGGCAATGGGGATTGCGTATTACTCCTACATTAGGAATTGTAGCAATTCTTTTGTTACTCACGGTAGTAAGAGATCCTATCAGAGGCGAACGTGAAGGTGGCGTTCATTTGACAAGTACCACATGGTCACACGATATCAAGGCGTTATTAAAAAAGTAAAAGCATTAAATTTTTTTAAAACTGTTACAATACTTGTGTATTAGTTTTGTTTTTTTATTTATTAATACTTTTTTGTCATAATAATGATTGTCATGACGTCTATTCATTACCAATTGTTCGGATAAAATAGAACATAAACTTTATACAGTAGAACTTCAATTATCTATCAAGATATGAGATTTGAGATCATGACGGATAATAGAATATGTATATAAAAAATACAAGATAAAATACAAGTTCGGATAATATATTTGTTTATTATATGATACATAATCTAATTTAATTAAACTTTAATTATAATTTATGTTTTGCCAATGAATTGTAAAAGACAATGATATGTAGCGCTTACATATCACAATACATAGTGATGTTAAATGACAATTAATAGAGACTGATTTTAAATACTGTGGCAGAAGATTGAATTCGACTGTATTACTATATTACTTTTTCTCAATAATTTGTAACTAATACTGTGTGTCTTATATTGTTGATTTTTAGTTCAAGCTTTATGCTATCTACTGCAGGATTTACTTGCGTAGCTTTTGTCACTGGTGCACTGGCATGGTGGGCACCAATATATCTACAATTAGGTTTTCAATTACTTCCTTATGGAACAAATGTTGATCCAGAAGAGTATGTTTTTTGTAGTTTTTATTGTAGTATTATCATAAAAATATATAATTAATATAATTGTTGTTATGATGTTTCAGTGTTGCATATAAATTTGGATTAATTGGTATGACATCTGGTCTAATAGGTGTACCCTTAGGCTCTACTATAGCACAAAAGTTACGAATTTATTGGCAACAAGCTGATCCTTTGATATGTGCCATAGGTCTTCTAATAAGCGTTCCTTTATTATTTTTCGCCATGATTACTGCTAATACAAATCCTGCTCTTTGTTATACATTAGTATTCTTTGGTCAATTGTCATTAAATTTGAATTGGGCTATTGTAGCAGACATGTTACTGGTAAGTAACAATATTTAAAAAATATATATATCTTATGATTATTTATATAATTTATATAATTATTTTTATAAATTTAATCATTTTATATTGCAGTATGTAGTAATTCCCACTAGAAGATCCACAGCAGAGGCATTCCAAATACTCATTGCACATGCTCTTGGAGATGCAGGCAGTCCTTATCTTATTGGACTTGTATGTAGAAATAAACTCACTACTAATATTACAAATAATTAATTATTAATTATTAATTATTTTTAGATATCAGAAGGATTAAAGTCTATATTCTTGCCAAATTTGGGTATAGGAGGGCAACCTAATATTTATAACAATCAAAACATAACTGTCGAATTCCGTAGTCTGCAGTATGCAATGTTTCTTACAATGTTTGTAGAAGTACTCGGTGCTCTATTCTTTTTCTTGACAGCATTGCATATACAGAAGGACAAAGCATTAGTTGATCTTGCTATCGCAGGTAAGTAAAAGAATACTAATACTAACTTAAGACAAAAATCAATGTTTAGATAATGCACTGTATTTTGCATGCCTATAATTGAAATCATTACTAATACAGCTTGATGTCTGACACTTATACTAATATTGTTATGAGTATAAATATCGTTTTTGCAAGAGTAATTTTATTATATTTAGTGCCAAACATTATATGTACACAAATATTGTTATTAAATAAAATATCCAGACAGTGTTTTATATTATTCATATTATTCAGTAAGTGCAATACATATATATTGAGATATTGAATAATCAAGCAGATGATTAATTGCATAACGTATTATATAATAATGCTATCCACTAATAAATTAACACATATAACATATATTACCCCTGTAGTCTAGGTCTGGTTGGAATATGAAATAAAAATTTGCAACTCTACTAAAACATTCTATTTTTGCACAGTGCATGAATTGTTCTCAACTTTGGATTTACAAGCACAAGCTTTGGGACCAAAAAGAAGGTAGTATATCTACCTTTATTATTTATGGTATTGTTTAACACGTTAAGCGCCAGAAACTTTCATTTATTGAAATATATTGTATATGATATAAAATATATATGATACACACGCGCGCGCGCGCGCGCGCGCGCACACACACACACACACACACACACACACACACACACACACAATATAAAATGAATATGAAATATTTTAGAAGATTGCAAGACTAATTGGGAAAAATATTTATTTTTATTTATATGTGTTATTTATTTATTAATTTTAATTCATAAAGTTAGTAATTTTTTACATAATTAGAAAATTGTAAGAAATATTTAGATTATTTTTTAGAACTTATTACATATATAATTATTTTTAATTATTATCTTAATGCTTCTAAAAAATAATAAAATTTATAAAAATACATGATTTTCTCCATATTTTTAAAAAATTTTGTGTATCTTTAATATCGTGGCGCTTAACTTGTTAAAATTTAAGATATTTCATATTTATTTTTTATTATGATCAGTTTTATATGCAATGATCTTGAATGTTTATAATATAGCCTTGAATTTTTATTTTATGTTCCACCAAAATATATATTAAAGAGTAAGATATCTATGTATTTATAATGTAAATCTTTTTTAATAGAGATATGAAATATGTTTTTTCTGAAAGTGAATTGTTTATATATTAATTTTGTTATAAATTTTTCTAATGTCATTTCTGATATTGATCTATTTAATGGTGCTTAACGTGTTAGAAAAAGAAGAGAATGCACGAATCAAAGATTAAGCAAATATAACCAAACATTAAGCAAATATTGATATAATAATTTATTATAATTTTCAATCTATAAGTAACATATTTAAATTTATATGTACATTGGTGTGTGTAATATATGTTATAAATTGATAAGTAATTATTTTCTTATTATCTATTAATTAATAAATCTATTTTTATATGTATATTTTTATTTTTTTATACAGTTGGATCAGTATTTTTATTATTATTGTATTTTTATTATTATTATTTATGACAAAAATTGTAATTCCTTTAGTTTTATTTTTTAGAATTAATAATTATATGGATATATTATTATTTGGATTATTCTATTTTAAAGTATATTGAATTTATTTATTTTCATAATTTCGACTTATGTAGGATAGTTGAAACATTCCATATACATTGCTAAAAGCAAGAGAAGCTTTATGTTCTTTGTTTTTTAAAATTTAGTAGTAAATTATATAAGAAATTATATAATCTCCAAAATATATATAATAAAACTACATTTGATATAAAATTTTTTTTACTAATTTTAGAAACATTATATGTCAGACTTTTTTCAATATTTTTTATAAGTTGTGTAATATATTCGTATTTTGATACTTCAGTACTGAATTTATATAAAATGAATATGGTTTGTTATTTTTGTTATTAAAATATTTTTCAGAAATAGGCTATATTTATTATAAACAACACATATGATGTAGTGGTATATCATAACAACATATATGGTATCACATGGTTTAGTTTGGAATGTGCATGTAGTTATTTTTATATAACATACAAACATCTTTCTTGCAGACAAATATCTAGATACTAAGAATAATGGGCAAGCTGAATCAACGCATTTATAAATCACCACTGGGCCTTACCTGATAATATGCTGTATATCTGGTACATAATTTATTTTCATGATTTCTTTTTTTTTTTAATTTGATAATCAATTTAATTTGGTATAAATGGTAATAATTCTTTATTTTGTAATGTTTTATTATTTTTCTTGTGTATACATATATATATATAAAACATACAATTATATATATAAAATTTACATATATATAATATATATACACCCATAAGTTTACTTAAATAATTTTTTAAGAAGGAGAGACATATATTTACATATTTCAAAAAAGATATGTCATATGTATTTATTAAATGATTTTATAGAGATATGCTCAGTACACAAATTAAATTTTGTGATGATTAATCAATATGATGGATTATATATATATTACACACACACACACACACACACACACACACGCGCGCGCGCGCGCGCGCGCGCGCGCGTTCATACACACGTACGCATACATTTTTGTATCATACATGAATTAATAGTTATTATTTCTATTTTTAATTGTTATTTATAATGTATGTGTTATCTATTATTTATAAATTATTTATAATTAATTATCTATTTTTAATTCTTGAGGAATCTAGTTTATTGAATACATACGAAAACAATATCAATGTCTCTCCATGAAATAAGATTCAAATTTCAATATTTAGCTGTATTAAATCTCTAAAAAGAATTAAATTTATTTAAGAAATATATGTGACTTGATTTTATAAAGAAAAACTTGTGTATTTTTATATAATTATTTATATTTAAAACATAATTAAACAATTAAATTGATTATCAATTACCATTATTAATTATCATTTCATATTATTTTTTAATATTGGGTTTTATAAATTATTATATTTTTGATTATAATAATTTCTAAAAGTATTTTTATTTTTTCTATTTTTATAATTTTGTAAGGATGCATGAGGAATTTCAAACCCAGGAATATGAAGCTTTTTATTATTTTTATAATCTTAAGTTTATGCTTTACCCGTCATAAATGGAAAAAATATAATTTATGAAATAATTAAAAATTTTGTATTACTATTGTATATTTATATAAATTTTTTAATACTCAAAATTTAATTTAAATAAAATTTATGTTATTAAATCGATATAATATGGACAGAATATAATTCAGGCTTGATATTCCTATTATTAGAATTAACATTAACACTTAAAAATTGGTTTTTACAAGTATTTATTGTTTGGAATGAAGAAATCATATATTGTCGTCATATATATTATACCTTATAATAAAATTTAATATCAAAAGCAATGTAATATCATCTTTCGAACTGATGAAGCTTGCCTATAAATCTATGTGTGGAATGTAACACAACTAATAGACTTTTGTTTATGTATATTTGTGGATGTATGTTATGTGGACATGGTACAATAATGCATGTATGTTTTTACAGAATTAAATTGTAATTGATAAAGTGAACGCATATAATCGATTTTATTAATGCAATCTAATTTATCTAATTTTATTTATCTATATGTTTTTGCTTTATAAATGTGTTAATATATATAAATACATTTATATTGAAAACTAAATCGATGGGATTTCAAGTGCGTTACTCATTTGTGCTTGGTGTTTTTTACATTATTATTGTTGCTATATACTTATCATATGATGGATTTTTAGTTTCATACATATGCTTGAAAAATTGCTATTGCTTATGTATATTTGTTATCTCAATAAACATATGTTGGTTGTGTGTGTACCCCACTGTTTTGTTTTACTTTAGAAGTCTTGTCATATCCTGTCATTAGAAATGGAACAAGAATGCTTAATTCTTGATGTTTAATATTAATTATTTAAATACTACTTATTTATAATTGGAGAAATACATATATATATATATATGTATATGTATGTATATATATATATATATATATAAACCACATTAGGCTTATAAAAATTGGAATTTTATTTAATTTAAATTTGGCCCCTTCAAAATAGTTTTCTTTTGCATTCATATAGCGATTCCATCACTTCTGCCATGCTTCAAGCGTTCTCTAGAAATCTTCATCTCGAATCATGTTAAGCACCTTTTGGGATTCAGTCTGAATGTCCTTGAGCGTATCGAAACGTCGCTCCTTAAAAGAAGTCATAAACAATTTATTTTTGTTTCCCAAAATAAAATTGAAGCTCAAGAGGCGCTTTGATAGCCAAGGACATCCAGATTGAATCGCAAAAGATGTTTAACACAATTCGAGACAAAGATTTTCAGAGAGCATTAGAGGCATAAGGATCGCTATATAAAAGGGAATTACTCTTAAAAGTCTAGAGGTCAGATTCAAATTAAATAAACATTGAAATTTTTAGGCTTAGTCCGATTTCTTTTTGATTCACATATACATTGTGTGTGTGTGTGTGTGTGTGTGTGTGTGTGTGTGTGTGCGCGCGCGCGCGCGCGCGCGCGTGTGCGTGTGCGTGTGCGTGTGTGTGTATATATTATATATATGTATATATGTATTTGTATATATTTACAAATATAAAAGTATACTCTTAAGGTGCGAACTCACGCAGCTAAAAATTGCTGGCGCTTTTCTCCCTCTATCCCAATTANTATAGGAATTAACTTAAAAACATAGAAATTTTTTTGCAATGAAAATAATATGTGATTTTAATAAAATAGCACATATTTATAATGCTTATATTTATATATAAGTTAATATTAATATTAATAAATATATATTATATATAAGTTAGTATTATATATTTAGCTGCAATTTTTTTAAAATCTGGATTTGCATATTATATAATATGATATAATATAATAATCTGTATTATCTTTTCAGGTGGAAGTCTTTCAGATTCAGTATGTATTTGCAACGATGCAGTTAACAGCGAATTACAAAATGATACAAATGCTATACTAGAATTTAATAGACAAGTGGAATCATCTGACTAGATTTTTGTAAAGTCTTAATAAGCTGTGAATGTATTATTGCGAATGTATAGTTCTATGAAATGTAAATATTGGTTTGATTTTATGATATAAAATATGTTATTGATACAAGGGTATATTATATACAGAATATATTTGCAAAGAAAGTTTTCATATAAGGAAGAGTATCCTTAGAAAGGCAACTTATCACTGTTAATAATATACAATATGTTGGAACAATGGCTCTTAGAACATGGATATACATCCATAAATTTTACAATATTTTGAAATGTTATATTTTTATAATTGCTCATATTGCAAATTCATGTAATATATTACGAAATCATCACATAATAGATGCATCACATAATAAATTATATGAATAATCTATACGATAAGATTGTATTAATAATTTAAATAGTATATATACATAAGTATTTTAATTAAGTATAAATATGTGATTAATTTATGAATACTTTACTTCAGCATTAAAATAATTTAAACGACATTTTCAATACTTACTACATGAATCTAATTTTTATATATAAAAGTTGTAATTATAATCATTATTATTAAGGTTTGGATTAGAAATACATGTAGATACAGATATTTCAATAATCAAATATAATATTATATTTTTTCTCGGAGCGTTAGACATTTTTGTAGTATACCACAACTATAATATATACAATATTATATAATAATATGTAGTAATATGAAATATAATACATTGATTTTAAATCATTAATAATAATATTATAGATCATATAGATTATATATTTTAGAATTAATTACTCTTTTCTTCCAATGATATAAAATATTGATTCTTTCCAAATTTTTTAATATATGAATTCTTTCAATGTATATCTACAATATATAATGTTAGTTTGAAATGTTTATATCTAATTGAACGGAAATATGATATTCTGTTATATAAAATGCATCTTATTAGGACGTTATCGAAAATTAAATAAAATCTATCGAAAAAAAATGTGTGTATGAGAGGGAGATACACACACGCACGTTTTACAATTAAAAATATTTAATACCTATCTACATAAAAAGAGCAAAATTTATGAAAGTTAGTTAATATAATCAAGAGAGAAAGAGAGAGGGTGTGCGTGCATGCGTGTGCATGTGCGCGCGTGCGCGCGCGCGTATGTGTGTGTGGGATTAAAATATAAAAATCTATATTAAATTGATTAACTTCGATTTGGAAAATTGAAAAATGTGAAATTTATTGAACTAGATGCGGCCGAGAAAATACAATTTTGTGCGTGCGTGCGTGCGTGCGAACTTTTATTCTCTTTCTCAAATATATATTTAAATATTCAACTGAGTAAATCGTATAAAAGTAATTGAACTATATGCATTTTAGTGCGAGATGACAGTACTTATATATAAAATAATAAAAAAATTTATAAATTGTAGAATTAATGTAGAATTAATCCGTACTTAGGATAATGCTTTAACTGTAAGAAAGAAATATATTTCGTTATGTATTATACTATTATAAAAAAAATTAAAAATTATAAATAATTTTTGTGTATACAGATATGTGTAAGAGTAATATAACAATTATGTATTTCACTTAAAGATGTGTGATTTTTACTGAGGAAAAGAAAAATCTATCACACGAATAATAATAATCTGTACATATAAACTGATCTGTACACATAAGCTGATCTTTTTCAATCATATTTTATTTTTAAGAATGAAGGAAGATATAGGAAGCGATTAAAAAGAAATTAAGAAATTTCAAAACCAATTTTCTGTTTTTGAAAGTTAGTAATATATTTTATAGAAAAAATTCTAATTATAAAAAAAATTTTTTTTCTGTAAAATTTCCATAAAAAGCATATTTATTTCATCTTATTTTTGTGTCGATTTGCGGATTCATGTCAATGAATTTTTTTCGGATATTTTTTCGGAATCGCACGGATATTATGTCAATTAAAGTGTTTGATCGTTTTCTTAGATCACCCTGTATACGTCGAATACACCGCAGCATCGTGTAGCGTGTACCTGCAGGTCGTGGTTGCATCACAAATAAACAGGCGAAGCCCGTATTTTTAATGGGAAGTCGAAGACAACCTGAATAGAATGAGCTATCGGAGAGGGAAGCAACACTCGGTTTCTTTGATCAATAATGAAACTTTTCTTCGCCTTTTTTCTCACTGTGTTTCTCTCTCTCTCTCTCCCTTCTCTTTTTCTCTTTCTCATTGTCTTTGCTCTTTTTTCATCGGTCTCTCGCTCGATCCTCGCTTTCTCACCCCTTGCATACTCTTACGCATCTCCCTAGCTGCTGTCTTATCTTATACATTTTTAACCCTTATTTTGCCTCCTGCGTAGACAAGAAGAAAGACTCAAAGCGAGAGGGCCAAGTTTTAACAACCCTTAAGATGTACCCCAAGGCCACCGGTCCTCTTTCCTCTAGATAATCCACTTGGCGATTCACTTCGCGTAAGCCTCTATGGAAAAGGATTTGATAGCTTGCATCCTTCGAGGAGTGACTTCGAATCCGAGCAAACGAGGAATTTAGGTCTCTGAGACTTCTTTAAGAATCAATAAGAATATTAAGACTTCATTTAATACAGGGTATCACATTTCGAGAAATTTAGACTGAGATTCCTTGATGCGTTTCATAATCGATTTAATTTAAAAAAAAATTGAACAAATGTTATTTTTACATAATTTTTCAATTTTTATTAAATAAGCATTTTCGCAAATAATATTTATACGAAATTTTTGTTAAAGTAAACACTCGGTAAAAAATTTTTCATGTAAGAATATATATAAATATATATAAACATGTATAATTATATACAAGATATATCCATATATAGAGAGATATAGCCTTTTGTTTTGTAAAATTACTGTTTAATGCAAAAAAAATAAAAAATAATACTAATAATAATAATAATAAATAAAAAAATAGTAAAAAAATAATAGTAATAATAATGAGAATACAAAAAATAATTAACAAGATAAATTTCGCATTATTTTTTTACAAAAAGTTAAATTAAAAAAAAAAGAAAAAATTGCTCGTATATAATTATATACAATGATTTATATATCTATATAATTATATAAGAGCAATTTTTTATTATTTCAAACTTGATTTTTTGTAAGAGAAACAGTGTGAAAATTGTCCTTTTAATTATTTTTTGTTTTCTCATTATTATTATTATTTATTTTGTATCAAACACACACAGTAATTTTGAAAAAGAAAAAAGGATATATGAATATATATGAACATATTTTGTATATAATTATATATATTTATGTATGTTTATATATATTTATATATATTTTTATATGAACAATTTTTTATTAGGCCTTTTGTTATAAAAAAATATAATTTTGTTTTATTTATTAATTTATATATATTTTTACAGTTTTGAAGTATTATCTTCCAAATCTTTAATTTTTTTTTAAGATTTCCATAATTTCAGTAAAAAAATCGACTTTAAATTGATTAAAGAACTTTTCAATTAAAATCTGATGAGATAAACATTCTGATTAAAATCTGATAAGATGAAAGTAAAGATATCATGTATATAGATATTTAGAAACGATGACAATTTTTGTTAGTTTGAATATTTTTTGCTACTTTCTTCATTATGGAAATTTTTAGTAAAATATATAATTAATTAAATTTAAATATATAATTTAATTATTTAAAGATTTTTGTAAATTGTTTTATTTTATACATATAAAGATTTAAATTTAATGTAATAAAAATTTTTTTATGTGAAAAATATTTTTTATTTGATTTCGTCAAAAAATAGAGCAAAAAAGCATTAATAAGAATAGAAATCATCAATAATAAATTAATATATAGAAATTAATATAATTTAATATGTGTTAAAAATATAGAAGTGATAAAATATATTCAATATAACAAAATAATACAATGTGCAAAGTAATGTAAGTGATACAAAATTGATTGATATTGATATTTGTGACGATTTCAATTTTATAAACATGTAACGAACGAAGTTGTCGAGCAAAGTCGACTTTTCGTCATCCCTCCGCAATTTTTCTGAACAGCTCTGTGTCCAATGGGGACAGTGGAACATGAAGCAACGCTGAGAAGGGAAACATCGGGATGAGGCTGGCACAAAGAAAAGCACGGGAGCGAGGGATGAGGAGAGGCTACCGCGGTCCGGGATAATGCTTAACAAGCCGACTTGAAAGGACAGTCGCCATTTTGAGTCAATACTTGAAAGTCTTTGCTCATTAAGAATATTTTACGTCTACCTTCCATACGCTACGCGATCGACGTCGCTGTTGCCTCCCTATAACCGGCGCCATCTCCACTCTTCTTTCTTGCCTCCGCGCTTGGACTTCCTTTTTCTTTTCGACCTCTCTTGCCCTCGGCTTCGAGAGTCGTTTTCCTCCTCCTCCTTTTCTTTCTCATCTTCCTCCTTCGCCTCGCGCAAGGGCGGTTGCACCCTCGAAGATGGAAGTTATTTACGCGGCACTCGGAGCATGTTCCACCGTCGCGACCCCGTAGCCGACCCTTATCCCCGGCGTTTCGATTTGGTCTCCCCTTTGCCACGCTAACACGGTGCCCCCGCCTCATCGTCCTCGCCCTCGCCCTCATCGGGCATGCAGCAGCCACTGGGCAACCTGGGAAGGGTGGCCAACCCCGCATCCCCGTTCTCTCGACGAGGGATGGAGAAATTTCCGACTTCGCCATGGGGCCCACCTTCGCGCGCCCTTCCTGGAACGACGGGTAAACACCGTCCCATCTCGCGGCGTTTTTCCTAATTCCTACCCAATTTCGCTTTTAGCATTTCAATTTCTACCTTCCTCCCTCTTCTTACTCCGATTTTCTCTGTCCGCCGCGTCGGAATGACGGATTATCGTCAGACGAGTGGGGCTCGATGGGGAAAAATCCTGTGGGCGGAATAGATGAGCGAAAATGACGAATAGCTGCACATGATGGATAAATGTTTATCACGAATCTGGAACAAATCTTTACGGTTTAACGTAATAACAATTTTATCCGTTTTATCGATGATGCGCTATTGTATTGTACTTGCAAACAAATACTAACAAATGATTTCGTAAGTTCTGAATTTTGTATACGAAATACAATACACATAGAAAAAATGGAGACTTAATAAATTTTTATCGCAAATACAAAACACACAATTGAATTTTAAGATAATTAATACTTGCAATAAATACTTGAAAATAAATATTTGCAATATATTATTAATATAGCCTAAATCTTTATAAATCTGGAATAATTAAGTAATTCAAGATTTGTTAAATGGTATATAAAACTATTGATATGTTATTAATATGTTATTAATATTAATGCATAATATATAATATATAATATATGATATAATATTATATATGATATAATATTAAAGTATTGAAAATTATATATAATCGTTGGTTATATAATATAAATGTCTGACATCGATAAAGATTTTTGTAGCATGGAGATCTAGAGACAAATATATAAATAATATTTAGAAAAAAAATTATAAATTATAGATATATTGATGAACATTTCTTTTAATTATAAAAAAATAGCGCAGTATATTTTATTACACGATACACTTTGATTATTGTGATAAAAAGTTATCATCTTATTAGTAATAATTGTAATGACATTGCATTACAATTTTTTAAGAATTCTTTATTTTTAACAGCTATATATAGCCGTTAGATTGTTTGGTGAACATCATCATCCCCTATTGCACATACATCTTGCTATGTTTCATATTCATATGTGTCAAATAATTCATCGTGTCCACGAAATAATTTTCTCGTCACAAAACGCTTCCGCTAGTTACGAGCAATGATTCATATCCGTAACCGTGCCTCGCGCAGAGCGCTTTTTAAATCGTCACGAAGTTTTTTTCGATTTTGCTTCCCCGCGAGTCCGCGACAGAAAAACAATAGAGCGCGATGTTCCCGCGCGTGAAGACGGGGGTTGACGTGGAGCGGGGGCAAAGGGGTGGCTGCAAAAATAAATCAGGTCTGTACTGACGCGGTGACGTTTCTCGTTCAATTGTATCAACTTTAACCCCTTCATTGTCTCATTTTTTTCTCGGCTATCGTTCTGCTCTCGCACCGTTTGACCGGATTCGTCCGACCCTCTTCGCTCCTTTCTCCGCGACATTCGCAGCGAACCGGGTTCGAAATTTGTCCGTGCGAACAATCGACGTGCACAAATGGAATGCTCGAAAGCGCATATATATATGTGTGTGTGTGTGTGCGCGCGCGCGCGCGCATATATATATATATATATATATATATATATATATATAATAAGCCGTAAAGAGACAGAGAGCGCGACAGAGAAGGAAAGGACGGCAGAATGAAACAAAAACTGGTCTCGCTCTATAAAACAATAGGGGGTTCCTCCGACGGGGATGTGAGAACGTAAGCAGAAGATCAGAAGAGAGTGATTGGGAGGAAGAGAAAGAGAGAGAATGTAAGCAGTGAGAGACCAGAGAGGAGCAACCCTATCGTACGCTGTGCAATGTGTGTGAAATTCAAGAACCTGTAGCGCCAAGAAGAACAAAACGCGCCGGTGCCAGCTGTGCGGTGCATACATTATTAGCGTGCTGCTCTGTTCTTCTTAGGAGCTGCACCGACATACAGTATGGATTAACTAACTTTGAGTTAGCAACTAGTCGATAAATATAATTCGGGACTATGAAGCTTAACTTTCTCTCTTAACTATCTCTCTTTCCTGACACTACGAATACGCGGGGCTATAGTAGCGAAGTAAGTCAAATAACAAGTTACTTGCTTACCCTTTCATTACGTTTGATTGATGAAGGTATGCAAGTAATTTGTTACTTGAAACTCGCCCGCCTACTAGCTCTGTGTAAATTTGACATAAAGAATAAAATCTCTCTTCTTTTAAATAAGTTTAAAAAGTGCTGTTAAAAATATATACTGATTAATTACAATGATGTTTTAATATTTTTGAAGAATTGAAGAATATGAAGAAGTGGAGAGTAATTTTAATTACAGTATGTATAAATTAAAGCTTATTATATATATAAAGATCTGTAATTTAGAACTCAAGAGTCTTGTCTATAATATATTTTTTACATGCAATATATTTTATCTATATAATTTTATGTGTTGTATTTTTTAATATACACATATATTCTATATGTGTTCTATATATGTATTACATATATGTGAATATCTTGCTTTTTAAAAAATATTTTTTATACTACGCAACATATAAGATAGATAGAATAGTTATAATAATTTGCTCAGATCATAATGAATGCGAAATTATATTTTAATTGTAAGAAAAAAGCAGACAAGATAGAAATTAGAAATTTACTGTTTACATGTTCAATGTAGGTCGGCACGTTGATTCTCGATGAATCTTCGCATATGTGGCATGAATACACGTTGGAAGTTCGTCAGAACCAGTGATATTTCACGTATTCGTGACACACGTGACGTTAGCAATAAGAAGCTCCTTTTTCTCAGCTTTGCATTTTTCTCTGCCGGTGGTTTCTTCCCCTCGTCTCTACCCTCTAGCTCGCCGCTTCGCGAAACAGGTTCTTCTCTATTCGGGCTGCCTGCTTTGTAACTTATTGTTTTCATCGAAAGGCGAGGGACGCCAGAAGTGGTCCTTCGTCAAGTGAGAAAAACGAGACCGCGAAGCGCGTTCTCATAGGCGACGTCGTTGCGATTATCATACGGGCGCCGGTTTTATTGTACGCTCGTTTCTTTCGCAGTTTCGTAGACGAGAAGCGGGATCTTGGTCGACGTTCTTTTTGCGAGGAACGAATTAAACTTTTCATCCAGCGACAGCGTGCGATAGTGCGTCAGCGAACTGTTTTTGTAAGAAGATGAGTGGTACCCAGTGAGTTTACTATTGCTTTTGAGCATTGTAATATTTATATTTATGCATGCTTATAGTAATCATTAATTTTTCTTTGCAATATCAAGAAAACCTATTTAAATTAAAATTTTATAATATTTAATATTTTCTCTCTCTTAATTAAATCTCTTAAATTAGAGAGGGGGGGATATTAAAGAAATAAAATTTTCTTAAATTTAAGTTTTATTGTTTTATTATATGTAGCTGTAATCTAAAAATTTATGTAGATTGCGAAAAATCTTTCAATCTATCAATCTATTATTTAGAAATTATTGACGGCTCAACATATTAGTTAGAAAAAGAAATGACTTCAAATTATTCATCAAGATTTTGATCTCTGTGTGACAATTAATTAAAGCAGTTTTGACAGCAATCAGTGCTTTTTTGAACTCACTACGTAATACATCTAAATTACGTTTTAGCCATAATTATATATTTGAAAGTTGGTTCATCGCCTATCTTCCTTTGCGGTAGGATGGCCATTGATGGCAGATGTCCAAACGCAATGAGAAAGGATTGTCTTTTTTCTTGCGCGCAACTTCCCTGGGCGCCGCCCAGGTGTCCATTGTGGGTCCGAGCAACAATTCTCAACCCTTAATCCTTAACCCTTTGGTCGCGCATATCCGCCGGCAAACGCCCATTTACCGATTCTGAAACAATAGTGACCGGACCGCACCCCGGATGCGCACGTTTATTAAGTAATGTCCCCCTCTGATTTGGCGCCCGGCAGCTGCCCGAGCAAAAAAAGCCACTGTAGCTATTGTCTATCGTTTCTCTTCTGGATCGACGACGGTTTCGTAACGACGACTTCGAACAATCATCACCTAAGAAGAACGAAGAATGGAGGGTGACCTGTCTTACAGGTACTGGAACGTTATAACTTCTATTTTGAAAGTTCCTATATAATTTTGAACTTCAATGATCGCTCTTTTCTTCCTTTTAATAGCAAGCAAAAAAAATCACGAATTTAGATAAATATAAAATTTCCTCCTACCAGTTAATTTAAGTCTTTATACTTAATATTAACTTTTTCTTATTTTTGATTTGTTATAAAAATATTTTTAGATTATTTTTAAAAAAATTTACCTTATTAATTGCTAGGAATACTTGATGAATTAATTCGTAATAATAAAATCCAATTAATAATAAAATTTAATATTATTTGTCACAAAATAAAATACTTAAATAAATAAATTCTTAAATAAATACTACTAATAATTTTAATTGATATTAGAACATTTTTTTTTAAATATTTATCAATGTCTAATGTTTCATAAAAATCATTTATAAATTACAAATTTTAAAATCACAAAATTAATGACGTAATTTGTTTGTCTCGTGCGTTTTAATGTTAATTCATTAACGTATTTTGAGTTAAGATAACGATGTCAAAAAATAATGCCTTTATAATTTTCTTTTCGCATATCCAATTCTTTAAAAATAAAAAGAGATTTATTTGAAGTTTAATTTTATTCCACATTACACAAACATAACTATTGCTTTAAATTATATACAATTCTTTTAATAAGAATTTAATTTTATATTAGAAAGTTAAATTAAGAATTAAAAAAAAAATCATCGATATGTTATCCATTAGCTGACATTGGCATAACTAAATCTAGAAAATATAGAATTTTGGTTTTTCTGTGAGTGTGTTTAGCGGGAGTCCTCGGTGTTCTTGAAGGGTCACGTGAAACTCGAGCGAGTCCACCCCACTACGTGGTCGACGAAAGGGTGGCCCTTGGAACGAGTCTTCCATTCACACAAAATGCAAGAGGCCAGTTTGAAAACGGCCGGCCATCAAATCTCTACGTTGCCTATTACGTCTAAATTATTCTGGCAATCGTGCGACCGAAAATGGACAGTGTGGCAGAATATGGAAAGAAAACATCATCGAAATTGGTAAGATCGAAAAGAAAATAGTCAACCTTTGCAATCGGATTATTAGTTGCTGCCGTTTGTTGATCTGATCTAAGCTAGTCAATTAATGATTTTCATTTTTCTTACAACGTAATAGAAGTAAATAAATAAAAAATTAATAGCTTATAACTTATGATCATAAATAATATTGTGCACAATAATCGCAATTTCTTTTATAAATTGCCATATTTATACACATAAAAAAGAATTTTGTTTAAACGCTTGTAAAATTTTACGCAGTAATTTATTTTAATACATATTAAATTAACGCATATTTTAACATCAAATTTATTATTCATCACATTAAATAAAGTGTAAGTCTTAAATAATAAACAACTCTCTCTTTTAATACTCTCTCTCTTAAAATTCTATGATTAAATAATTTAATAAATTGTAAATTATTTTAATTAGTGTGTTATTAAATAATAAATTATATTTATAAATAAAAAATAAATTATTAGATAAACGGAGCTTGTTTCTTATATCCAAATATAGTTTGACAATCCATAAATGATTTGATATATTTTGTGTTACTATAAAATAGTAATTGGCTATACCAAATATTAATTAATGAATTTATATTTATATCTCTATTTCTTTAAGAACATCATCAGATAAGTTGAAATTAAAAGGAAAACAAACGTTATATTTTGATCTCGGTTTTAGTTCTTCTCATTGCAACTCATTGCATTAAGGAGGGCCAAAATCGTTAAAATGTTTGCGAATTTTTTGTTAATCAAATAAAAAATCTATTGTTTACGCATTAATATTCATGTTTGACTCTTATTGACTGCTTTTCTTTTAATTTTGATTTATTCATTGAATCTATTCTATTGTATTTTTTTTTATTGTACTTTTCAGATAAATTGTTTATTCTAAATTATGCAACTATGTACAAATTAAAATTAACTGCAGTTTTCAGATTTGCGTTTTGTGTCACAGATGTAATATTATATAATATTATTTATAATATTTTAATATTTATAATATTATGTTTCTTCATAAGGATACATGCTATAACAATAATTTAAAGTTACATATATTTTTAAAGAAATTTAATCTTTATCATTTCATTCATCATCGATATTTCACTTTACTCAGTTAAATGTAATTCTTAGCAGTCGACGGTAAGGAAATAATGCCGTTAATCTCAGGAAGATCAATTGCTGGTTAATTCTTATGAAATACGCCTTCGACCATTCCCTTCTTGATTGTCTGTAAAATTTATTGCGCAATTCAACCGTCATAATGATCAGGCGGATTTTATACTCCATGACTTTTATAAAGCTACATCTGATTTTCATTCGCGCATAATTACAATTAAATAGTGAAAGATTGGGAAAAAAGTCTTTATGCCAAATAATGTGAAATACTAATCTATTATAATTTTCTTGTATCTATGTATTTTTTGTAATCGTAATTTGATAAAAATTAATGATAAAAAATAAATGCATGGGCAAATAAAATAAACATACCCAAGATTAAAATAAATTTTTAGAATTTAAAAATACATGTCAAATGAAACAAATTTAAATTTAATTATAAAATGAGATAATCAATTTTTAATTTATCGACCGTTTATATTTTATTTTTTATTGATGTAATTACCAAAATAGTATTAATATACATAATTAATTAATAAGTTTAATAATTATTTTAAATAAATAAAGTAATATTTTTAATCCTGATGAAAATTACACAAAACTACACAAATAAAAACTGAACTCCACAAGTTAGTTAACTTGTGTTAACTTTCAAGTTTTTATAGCCTATATGTCGCTAGACTATAAGGATTAATTTTGATTTCTAAACATGTGCGAGCTTTAATAAATTATATATTTTCATTTAAAGAACTTTTATTTATCTTATATCTATATTTAGTCTTTCTCTCTTTTGAAATTTATATTTTTTTAAAATAGAAATTAGGAACTATTTTTTTCATTACATATTTTTTAATTACATACAGTTTTAGTAAAAAATATGTGGAGCATTAATTAAAAAAAAAAAAGAATATTAAGAAGAATATTAAAAAAAGAATATTAAAAAAAAAGACAAGATGTAATCTCGATAAGGATTTAATACATATATTTCAAGATAATATACAAATTGCAAAATAGATAAATTATATATTTCAATTCAGAAATTATATATTTCATACAAGATTTCTCCTAAATCTTGACTTTACGAATAAATTGTATTCGAAGATAGGAACCTTGTTCTGCCTTTGCTCTTCGAAGCTGACATCCCTTTAACTTTAAAAAGAAGGTCGAAATCCCTCGAAATCGTAAGACGTGCCGTAGAAATAAAAGAGACATCCAAGAAGAGAGAATTAATTGGTAACGACAATGCGGTTGCTTAAAATGTCGGCCGCGGAAATTTCCCCGTCCATAGCTTTCATCCACCCTCCTCCCCGGCGAGCAAACCCGGGGGTCCGAGTCTGATGTGGAAGGAGGTAAATCCCACCCACTCCTGTTCGTACGTCGAAGGTACGGAGCCATTGATTTTGAATATGTAATCCGAGGCATTTTATTATTCCATCGTACTTGAGGGAGGAGGAGGTAAACGGAAGAGGGAGAACAGTGGAACGGGGCGGTTCGACCTCCACCGCCATCGACCTTCGTCCCCATCGGTAAAGGGGATGGCGGTCGTGAGGGGGCGATTCGATTCTTTCTCTTTCCCTCTTTCTCCTCCACTACCACCACCGTCACCGGCCGGGTTCTTGACGCGTGATTGAATATTTTTTCGCTATGTGCGATTGGTTCGTCGTAACGGTGGCAGGCAGAATGGACGAAGGAGGTGGGGAGAGTAGAGAGGGTGGTCGGCAGCGACGGCGGTGGCGGCGGTAGTGGTGGTTGCAGCCACCTGTCAAGCAAAAGAATCGCCATGGTAACCAGGCCGCGCCGCCATCGGCCGAAGGGGCTCGTTCGCCGGGGGTGGCGACCCGGACTCGTAGGGATGCCCGCAAGGTTCATATTGAATTTTAAGAAAGTTTCCATCGGTAGCGCGGAGAGACGAGCGAATTACACCCGGGCACAAAGCGAGAAAAGGATGGAGGTTGCACATCTCGAGATCTTTGCAACTTACTTCACAAAAAAACAAAATTTAGGTAGAATTTCGCGATACAATTTTGAATGCAACATTGATCTTATACGAAGACAGTATCTTTTGAGTTTCATTCAACTGATATTGATTTTTTATTTTAGAGTTACTAGAACAGAAAAAAACGGATTCTTATTTTGATTGAATAAATTAAGGGATAAAAGTGCAATCAAACAAATTTCTTGAAATATTCACACAGTGCAACGTGCGATTAAAATAAGGGTCTTTTTTCTTTATTGTCAAATTTTTATTAATTTTTTTATATAATGTTGCACGTTGTGTTGACATTGAATTAATTTTATACTAAAAATATAAATTTCAAATTTTAAATATTTATCAATGTTTCTTGTTTTAACTTTAAGATTTTTCATTTTCAGTGTAGAAAAGACAAATTGTTTTATCCAATAAAGTAAAGAAGGTTTTTAAACTTTATTGCTATTCGTATTTTACGATAAAATTATGCTTATAACACACATATTTGTAATCTAATTGATCCATTAAAATAACATTATAAATATGTAAATAGATTTTACATATTTATATTTTATCGTTTAATATTATTATTTAATATTCTATATATATATTTTTTCTTTTTTAAAATTATCTAAAATATAGATTTAATCTCTTGTATCAAACAAATAAAAAATAAAGAAAATTTATTATTTACATAATAAATATACTTTGTGTATAATAAATTATTTTTAAGACAAATATTTCTATTAAAAAATGAGTAAACTTTTAAACTTATTTTGATATTGTTTCTTTATTGTTGCGAGAATAATATATATATTTTTTATGTAATTGAAAGGATTTTTTTTTTCTACAACTATATTCCAAAATATTTATTCTATAATATTTTATTACAAATTATTATATATTTTTTATGTAAAGACATATAAAAATGTGAATATTAATCAGCATGAAATATACATGGAGTGTACCAAAGTTTCTGAACTTTCATTAAAATTCATTTTGTAAGGTAATAATTATAAATTTTTATTTATAATTATTCGAAATACATCCCTTCCGAAGAAATACAACGATCGTATAGCTTTAGAAAATTTACTGAAAACTTCCTTTAAGATGGTCGAAATGACCTCGATCAAAGTCTTATGGATGTCCAAAATAGTATCAAACTCTCTCTCTGCTTTTCCTTTAGCTTCATTTTTAGTTTCGGGAACAAAAAATAGTCACATGCCAAATCTGGTAAATATGGGGAATGATTAAGGATTAGGACCGATTTAGAAGCGAGAAAATTACGATATTTATTCTTTGCTTCATAGTGATTTTTCGACGAGTGTCACAAAGATATTGTCACTTATATATATATATATACTTGTAGTAAAACAACCATTAGAAAGATCTCAATTTAACTTACAGAATTTGTGAACAAAACTTTAACAAAGATAGTGCAATTTTATTTATATAAATGATGCCATTAATATTGTCTGTACGAAGAAAGTTTGAAAACTTTTGGGACAGATTGTGTAAAAATATAAAAATTTATACTTCCTTATTTGATAATATGCGGTTTTCAACGATTTAAAATTGAAGAAATATTCATAAGAACGTATTTGTAAGAACAATCAAATCATGATGTGATTACAATTATCCACATTAGTTTACATAATGAAGAAAATGAATAGGGTAATAATAACTGCTGTTCATTCACTTTCTGTCCTTTAGAAATTTTCATGAAATTGAATTAAAAAAATTTGCTCAAGATTTAAAAAGTGAAGAAATTTTATATGATGTTTTAAAAGGAGAGAGAGAGAGAGAGAGAGAGAGAGAGAGAGAGAGAGAGAGAGAGAGAGAGAGAGAGAAAAGAGAAGAGAAGAGAAGAGAAGAAAAGAATATTATTTCATTTAATTCATGTTGATGTTATTAGTCGAAATGCGTACACATTGATATTTTTAATACGTTGAATAAGTTGAAATTTTAATCGTTATTTTTTTGTATTCGAATATAATGTTCTTTAAAATTATTTATTATCTTAATATTTTAATTTTTTAGTCAAGTTTTACTTATGTTTGAATCAAAGTATCTGATAATAAATGAAGATATTTCTATTTATTATTATTATTATATTTATTATTATTACTATCACTGGCAGATCCTAGGGGCAGGTTTTGGGGTTAAAACCCCCTCTTTAAAAGAAATTTTGCTATTTCAAAAATCTAGGTAAAAAGACGCAAAGGCACTTGTTGATTAAACTTTTAATTCTCAGAAACCCGTTTTCTTATTTTGCTAGTCTTCTCTGTCTCTGTCATGCCTTTTATTCCTATCATATACATACAAATTTTAAAATTAAAAAAAAATACAAAAAAATATAAAAAAATACAAAAAGATACAAAAAAAAAAGTTAAAATGGGGTCAGAAGTTTCACCACGTCCTCGTCGTTGATCCCGGAGTAAAAGCTAAGCGTGAAACCGAGAAAAATATCAACTGAATAATTTTATCGAAACCCCCCCCCCCATTGTTAATGTCAGGATCCGCTAATGATTACTATTATATAATTCAAACGATAGAGAATTTAAATAATAGGCGACGAAATTTGCTTGTGAACATATCCATTCTTATCGTGCCATGTTTGATGCTATGTATAATATATTAATAGTAGATACTTTTAAAAGTGTTTAATGGATAGTAGATACTTAAAAAAATGATTATAATTTTAAAACCTTTATTTAAAAATACAAAAGTGATATAAATAAAATGTTCTGCTACAAATATAAGTAAAATTAAATTCTGTGATCTAATTATCATGTTATAAAAACACAATTTTTCATGATGTTTGCTCTATTCATGAATGCGTCAAACCTCAATTATAATAATATGATTCTATCCTATTTTGTATGTTTTTGATGTGTATTGTAAATTATAATTTTTTAAATAAAAGCTGGTCATTAAGATTTTTCTTTTTTTATTGTTTAATTATATTTTTTATAATGCTTTCTATCTTAATATTTTTTCTATATTCTTGTCAGACTTTTGTTTCCACGTTAGAGTAACTATGCAGTCTTGTTTTGTCGTATAAAAATTTATGTATTCAAGGGTTAAACAACTTTGCGCACGAGGATGACGTGACGGCTGAACTAATGGAGACAACGAGACGACCGGTCGACTTTCTCCGTCTGCAGGCTCTCCGTCGGGCGGAAAAACACGGCGTCTGAATTCGCCGGGCGAACCACGCGGGAAGAGGCTGCAACCCTCGAGAGTCGAGAACGAGCGAGGGAAAGTGAGGAGCGAACCTCGGCCCCCCGCACAGGACGACGGGAGGGATCGGAGGCCCTGTAATGATCTTACGGCCATGGTAACTTTTTTAATCAGCGCCCGGTTTAATTATACGGTCGATGAGGAGGTACTCGCGCCCACCCTCCCGCACTCGGCCGCTCTTCTGGTGCTTCAATCTCCCCGTCGACTCGTTTCGGTTTACCCTCTCTTCTTCCTCCCGACGAGCCCATCTCCTAGCATCGAGCCCTCGACACAGCAGACCCGGTCAGTCGTCCTAACTAGGCACCGACTCGCAAACAAGATTTGACTTATTGCGCCCGAGCGATTTCTCCGGCGTTTTCTCTCCATCTCTGTTCCTCGTGGTCGATAGCTATGAAAGACAGCGAGCAACTGCTTCGGAAAATTCCGAAATGCTTTTAATTGGAAGACCGTGGCTGCAAGTAGATACCGCGATGATCAGAAAATGCAGAATGGATGCGAATCCACACTTCTCCTGGAATTTGCCGAAGAAGTGCATTATCGTTAATTAGGGCGTTAATTAGGGCGCGCCTGGGAACAATCTCTTCTGTTTTTCTTTCTTCTTTTTCTTATATGTTTATTTATATGTTTCTTGTATGTTTTTTATATGTTTTACTTTCGATGATCATTCTATTTAATATACTTTCGATATGCACATATTACGATTTTTTATTATTTTTTTGAAAGAAAAGCTCCTCTCATTTATCTCATTTGCATAGCTATAGACTAGATACCATGAGTTATCATAATTCTGAATGAAAAAGAATAAGGCATTCTTATTATATTTGAGTAGCAAATACATCCGAATAGAATAAAAATACGCAATCGTAATCGTAACTACGTTAATACATATTGTTGATTATCTTTTATTCATAAATAGAATAAAATTGAATTTTATTGCGCTTTTTGAATCATATCATATTCATATCATATTCATGAATATTTAAAATTGACAAGTGTAAAATTAAACATTTCTAAATATTTTAAATTATAAATTATTACTTTACTGTATTGAATGATACAATCGGCGATAATGCGAAATTCTCTACATTTGTATTGTTCAAAATTCTTTATATCTATAAAAGTTCAATCAATGAAGTTTCTAATGTTTTCTTTCGTTTCTCTAACATTTCTTGTAACATTGTTATTATTTTTATTACATCTTTTTGTTTAGGTATATTGTATTGTATTGATTCGTAAGTATGTACTTTTTATAAAATTTACGTCAAAAAAAATTTCACTTTTATTTATTTTTAAATAATAGATAAAATAGTATCAAATAATAATGAAAATCACCAAATTCAATATTGCTACATGTTATTACCAAATCAGACTATTCATAAATCTTTGCTGGCCTTCAAGTAATAGGGTATGTACTACGTAGCTCGTCGTACATTAAATAAGGGTAGGGGTGGAGTTTAGAGGGTGGTCCTTCGACCAACAACACAATTCGCATTTTCCTTTCGTGCAATGGCGTCTCTCATTTTTTTGCAGTGTCCGTATTAAACGTAATGAGTTAGCTTCATGTTTGCCAAATTTTTAAATTTGCATAAAAATAATTAATTAATTATTACTTAATTTTAAAAAATAATTTGAATTTATAATTATATTTTATAATAAATATAATTAATATATTATATTATATTTTATTATAAACATTACATTATTTAAAATTAAATTGTGTTTTATGATAAACTTTAAATACTAGTAGCATGAAAAAATTATTTATTATTATTTGAACAGATTTTTTTTTTTATGAGTTACATTCCATGTCAAATAAGCCTCTTTAATCTAAACACGTCTTCAATTATTAAAGCCTAAAAAATGGTGTCTAAAGTTATTATTGACGTTTTGAGTGTGGCACAAGCACTATTGCATTGGTAATCGATGTCTACCTGCAGTGATTTTTACCTGAGCGCGTGCCACGTACCTGCCACGCGTGAGAGTTAGGTCCAATCGAATCGATGAAGCGAGGATAATAGGGTATCAATACCTGTTGCTGAAAACGCTTTCTGTTACCTGTTTCAGTTGGCCCATTTGCAATACCGCAAGTATCAAAACATCTATAAATCGCCGATAACACTTGGTTTGCCTGTAATAACACTTTGCTTTTTGGAATGTTTTAAGCTATCGTTTTATTCTCAATGTATAAGTTTCTAATTATGATTAAAAAATAAAATATATTTTTTTAATAATTAAATAGACATCTACATAAAAAATTAAATTTTATAGAGTGAGAATATGAGATAGAGAGTGTTGTTTTTGTAAATTCGTGTAAAATATTAAATGTAAAATATTAAAATTAAGCAACAAATTTTTTAAAATCCACTCAAAATTAAATAAAGAATAAAATCTTATATATTTTAATAATATTATTTTATTCTTTTAATAATCATGATTAATTTTCTAATAAATAGGAAATTTATTAAAAAATTAGACCAATATTCATAATCCGTTCTTATATTTAAGAACTATGAATATTTAAGATTATTTTAAGTATAGTTTTAAGATGTCATAAATCAGTCTCAAAGCCATATTAGCATCTTAAAACATTATTTAAGAAGTCTTAACTTAAGTTCTTGAAATAAAAACGGATTATAAATACCGGTCTAATTTTAAAATCTTTGATATTATAAGAATTGTAAGTTTTGATTCAAAATCTTAAAAGAAATCTTAAAAGAAAAAGAATCTTGAGCTTAAGTGACTTTTAAGATCTTTTATACTGCAAAAACTTCGTTCTTAGAAAGCTCTTGTTTCCAATCGCTTACAATAACTCGAAAATAAACACTTTAAATTTGTGAAAGAATTTATAATCCCAATTATGTTGACGAATTTGTCGAAATTGCTGTGCATCAGAATTTGACATGGCCCGTTTATCGGGGTCGTTAAAAGTACGGGCGAGTAACGAGCATGAAATGAAGTTTTAATGGCGCCGAGTTGGAACCAGCAACGTCGTATTTTGTTGCGTCTTTTTTGGGGGTTGCGGGGTTGGATGTAGGAGGGTCGATAAACGCCATCGTCACCTTTTATTCCACGTCAATGGCGGCGATCCAGGCTTACGAAAGATTCGGCTTTAAGAAAGCCAAATCACGATCCATCAACCTTCTCACTACTTAGCCTCGCATTCGATGGCGCCGAGAGAAAGACGACGACAAGAGTTAATTACTGCGTAATTAACGTGTAAGATAATCTGGGACTTACGTTTCAACCGAACAAGAGAATGCGAGGATTCCTAATTAGCGTTGTGAAAGACGCCCTCGAACATATAAAATATTTTTAAAGTATCTTTTTTGCTAATGTATTTAATTAATTTAATTTTTTATATTAACTGCTAATGTATATACACACACACACACATATATATATAATACAATTAATTATATATATATATATAATTAATTGTATTATAAGTATACTATGCAATTAATATAAAATTATATAAAAATTTCAATTTAATCTAATTTTTTGTACTTTGTTCTTTATTTTTTATAAACATTATTTAATACGATGGAAGATTGATTTTAAAAATAATTTCATAATTTTTTAAAATTATATTTATAATCGATTATTTATAATCAAATTATAAATTGCGACTCTTAAAACAAAAAATGACTGCTAAAAGTTTAGTTACGTACAAATCATTAAAAAAATGATTTTTAATGTATTCCTATAAGAATTAAATATCTGTTCTATTATTTTAATTTAGTAATTGAATTTTTCTTTAATTATAAATTATCTTAAATAATTAATAGAATACATCATTTTAAGAATGTAACAAAAATATTCTATAAACAGTATTTAATATTTATGTTACACCCTATATATTCTTTATAAGTACGTATAGACATTACCGACTACAAGTTATAAACAGGTTTCAAACGTTTCTTGATAGAGGGTACGCACTTCGTTTAGTCGCGTAGATTGCACTCTGCAGCAACCCTTATTTTTTTTACAGTTCTCCCTATTATCGACTATAAATAGGTAAAACAGATATCTAGCCTGCTACATCCAGTGATTCTCAGTTTACGTGAGAGAATTAATGTCCACATTAGAAAATATCTCACGTTCTCGATTACGCCGCGTTAAGCTTCTAAAAGAGATTTATAAACGCGATAAAATGAATTTCCATGCCAATATGTGGCGGCGACGATCAAATTGCCGGAATAAATTAGAATTTAGTATTATACCTGGCTGATTGCTTTCGTATATTTTCCAGGAGAAACATTAAAGCTAAATGACCTTTTATCCCGCTATCTATTGTAATTGCATAACACGTAAATATGATTGCAGTTACATACGTTTTCTTTGCTGTTCCATTTTATGTAGAATAAAAAATATAGAAGTATATTTATGTATTTATTTATACACATTTATTATTATAGTTTATATAATTTATATAATTTATATAAATTCCATAAATTAATTTGTTTCAAATATAACATATATATTAATATAAAAAATATAATGTTTACATATTTATATTCCATATAGCACATAATAATGCAGTAATATCGCAGTAATATTGCAATATACTGGAAATATAATTATTATATTTCTAGTATATTGCAATATTACTGCGATATTACTGTAATATTTCTGTGATATTATGTGGGATTATTTACAAAACAGAATTGATTTTATTAGTATTGATAAATAATTTGCGTGATATTACATTATTGATACGTGATTTGCTTAAGGAAATAATTATAAAATTTCTAGCTACGACTGTGTATGAAGTCCATCTTAACGTAGAATCATAAAGAGAAATCGTCATCTTAACGTAGAATCATAAAGATAAATCATTAACGAACTTTCGGCCTTGTCAAGAGTGCTCGCAGAGGTACTCAAAACTTGCCGATCGACCTTGCAACGAGAAGCCGGTTCTGATGCCCGGCAATGTATTCTCTCTGCTGTAAAAACAGTTATTATTTTTCCGGCGATTGTTCGTGCCGGCAGATGTATACTGAAAGAATCTCTCCTCGCTCGGTTTCCGCCCCGCGTGGTCGACTCTTTCTCCCGTCGTATCGACGCAGATTTGCATACGCGGGAACGAATCGGTCCGGGTCCGGAAGGACGGCAGGTAGGACAACGACGCGATATGCAGTCGTCCTAACGCCGCGCCGTGCACTGTGCGCACCATAGGGTGAAAATGAAGTGGCCCGGGCGCATTAATAACTGCACAAAGGGGGCCTCGAAGATCGGGGTGGGGCGCACGTTTGGGCCGCGATAATGCATAAATTAAGCCGAAACGAGTTTCGCGGGCTAACGGCTTCTCGCCGTTGACGACTGGACGCCGTTTGCGCCGCTTTGTTCTCCTCTCCGCTTCACGCCGCGGGAACTTCTCTCCCGATGAAGACGTCGTTCGCGAGTCGAAGTTCTTTTCTCGAACTAAACTAAAGGGATAAACAAAATTTTCGACTCCTGTATTTCTTTATAACTAGTACATGTTTTTTACATATTTTCAAACTTATACCACAAAATAACAATGCGCATAATGAATCATTAGGTATGTGATGAAAAGATTGACATGCAGAATAAAACAGAATTATAGCGGGTTTATTTTTTTAACAAAATATTATGCTCTATATATATATATAAAATTAGATAAAATTAAATATATAATTATATATATAATAAGATAAAATAATATTTAGCTCTCTCTCTCTCTCTCTCTCTCTCTCTCTCTCTCTCTCTCTCTCTGCTAGAGTGCTTAATTACTAAAAACTTTTAAACTTGACTTAAACATAAATGCCTATTATTACAATATTTTAGTAAAACGTTGATGAACATGTGTCAACTAATAAAGTTTGGTAAAATTTTTAGATAGAACTGCTAAAGTTATTTCAATCAATTTATTTTATTTATAATTCACCTAACGTTAAACTATCGAAATAAATATAAAAAGTATGCAGATTTTGTAATGAAGAAAATTAATATATTGTAACAGTTTCTTATAATATTAAATAAATACTTATATCCGTAGACAGATAATTCATAATGAGCATTTACGAAATAATATTTAGAGATTTCATAATAGTATGGTTTTGAGAAAGGACGTCCCGCTTTTTGTCCGTCGAACGGAGTAACGCCATTGGATTCTTGAGACATCGTGGTAGCTCATCTTGCGCTTTTCAGCCGACCTGCCTATGCCACTCCAGACAGCTTTGTTCCTTTCTGCAGTACGAAAAGCAATTGTTTCGTGTTAGCAGTCTGCGAGAGAGAAAAATGCAAGACAAAGAATGGTTGCTGAGGAGTGGATTGGGGACAGAAATTATAAATGCGCGACTGCCGGCGACACCCCATTACTCGGTTAGGGCCTTCTTCCTTTCGATGCTATTGCATCGAGAATTCTTCGTAGAATCAAAAACAAAAGGCAGACATTTTATGCGAGAAATTTATGCTATAAATATGCCCGTAATGTGGCCGGTTTTTAATAAATTTTACAAATGTCGGTTACATTTTTCTTTCTATTAATTTATATTAAAGACGAGAAATTAGAGATCTGTTATTATATTTAGACATTTCTATTACAGAATATTCTATATAAATATTTATATTTATATTTTTAATATTTTTAAATGCCACTCTTAATTATAGTTTTTGCTACACGGAAAGAACAGTTTTGCTGAAAGATTTAAAATTTTAGCTGGGTACAGATCAGAAAAGTAATTTTGTTAAACTATCAAAATAATTATGTAGAACGCTCACACTAGTTGCTAGAATATCCAAATTTTTTGCAGCATTGTTCATTATTTTTAAGATTTCAATAAAATTATTTTGATGGTCAAATAAAATTATTTTCAAATCTGTATCCAGCAAAATTCTCTCAGCAAAGATCTCTCAGCAAAATCGTTCTTTCCGTGTATAATATCCGTGTGTGATAATCACAAGATCTATTCGACAAAATTTCGATCATCAAGAATCAGAAAATGAATAGAAAAAGTTAAAAGATATAAAGCATTTATAATTTTACTTTGATAATATTTATTACTTTACTTATTATTATAAATTATTATAAAAATTTATTTTTTTCGTCAATTACATTCAAAAGGTTTATATAGGACCTCTAAAAAAAATAAAAAATAGATTCAGAATACAAAATATGATTTTGTAAATCACAAAATTGTAAAATGTTTTTTAAGTTTTCAGTTATAACAAATAGCGGATGCATATATTTTGTAATGTTATTTTCAAATACCAATTTTCTTTTTTAAATTCCATCGATTTGATATTTAATCTACTTAGAAAAAAAAAAAAAATACAATAAATGGCAAAATTTCCTGATACGAATTACTCATTTCTTTCATAACAAACAAAAATGCCATAGTAGTGCACGTAAAAGAGTCTGACATTTCCAGAGCTAATATGCCTCTGTTAAATTTACGCGCATAGCTGGACATCGGCATGTTCGCGTAAACAAGTTTATAGGGCGAAACCCGTATTTTTTCTTTTTTTTACCATGTTCTCGTTTTTCCACTCAATTCAGCCCCGTAAATCCGGGTCCATGTTGGTCTGGAGTTGAGCGCGCACTCCGATCGATCCAAGGCGTCGCGACGCCTACCTCTCTTTTCGGATTCTCGGCATATGTTTCCCTTCAAATCTGTCGACGGAGAATACCTTCCATCAGTTATCCTTCAGATCGAGACACAGGGGCATAAAGAAGATCCTAAGGATAAAACTGACGGGACAAAATTCAAAACTACGTTGCAATGATTGTATATGTAAATAATTTATAATAAATGATAAAATAAATTTTGATATGAAACTTTATAATTCTCCTGATTACTTAAAATAATAGTTATTAAAAGAAGACTTTTTTTACATAAACAATACATATGTTTTATACAATGTGTAAAAAATATTTTGCAATAAAGAATCAGAAAAAAAAAACGATAAAGAATCTTTTTTTTAAAAATAATCTTTTAATAATCTGATATGCGAAATAAGAATAAGGATAAGCACGATTTTCTTGGCTCCACAACGAAGTGTTATGTTCTGAAACAGTTTTGCGTAATTTTTAGTTTTGTGTAAGTGGCACTTTGCCCCTCTAGCGGTTCTCTCCGCATTTCCCATATCACGTTTCAAGACGCACGAAGGTAAATGAGAGTCTCACGGAAAAGATGTTATTGATGACAGCGTTAATAATGGATCGGATTCTCAGCCGATAGATATCATTAACGATCATCTGCCTGAGCTACAGTGGCTTCGATCAATCATACGAAATGCCGACGTCGTCGGCAGACTCCTCTCCCGTTCCCTTCGGCCTTCATCCGCCCCCGACCGCTCGTGTTGTCGTTTCTTCTTTCGGCCCAACCCCTCACCCCCAACGTCATCGTCTTCAAGTAATTCCTGCATGGGCTGGGATATCTTTTTTCCACTCGCCATCCTGGAGATTCGCCAAGATTCATTCATCACTGGCATCCGAGGGCGCGAAAGGAACGCCGCAAAAACCTTGCTCGTAGGAAGAGAAAAGAGCCCGCGAGGAAGCGAGCTGAAGCGAAGGTGGAGAGATGGTCGTTATCGTTGTAACGCGAATGCGTGGCGCCGGTTAGAATTATTATCGATATGAGAAGATTGAAGAAAATAGCTAAGAGAATATGCGATTGAAAATGTAAAATAATTAATTAAAATTACGGCAGAGTTGTAACATTATAATTTAAATCAAGTAGCAAATAATGTCACGCATATATATGTGCGAGATATATCTGTGATATTATTTGACAATTGACGGAGACTAATATAAAAGTAAGTTGCGGTGTAGAAAAAAATCTAAAAATGAGTTTAGTTGTAAAAAGTGAAAAACATTGAATTACATAAATGCGTATAATCGTGCGTGTGCGCGATGTAAAAATAAAACTCCCTGCGATTTCCATCTCGCGCTTTCGTCAGCAGGGGGCAAGCGTATAAAAGCTGGGAAGCTGGAAAAAGCTTTCGGTTCGATGGTGTCGGTTGGATAAAAGTTCCCGCTATAGCTCCTTGTCCTCGCTTGTCTATTCGTGTTGATTTTCCTCCTTCCCTTTCCAGACTTTCTCTCTTTCTTCACGCACGTTTCATCCATTTATTTTTTATACTCTTGCGCGATGCTAAGCAAGAACAAAGATCGAACCTTATTCTCTAATTTCATGTTTCCATGTTACATATATGTGCATATATCTGTTTTATTCCGTGCTTTTACAGGTAATACGAACATGTTGCATTACGTATGCAAGAGTCTTTAGGTTTTTTTGTCGATGCGGCGAAGAATATATTATATTTTAAGCAATTTTTCAGAAAGTCTAGAATCAGAAATCTGATATAAAATTAATTATCTATAAAATATGTACGCTGAAAACACAGAATCGTTAGATGTATATTTCTTACAATTCTTTTCAGAAAAACAAACAATGATGTACACATTTGACTTTACATCTAATAAAGCGGCACAATTGCGAGGTGACGAAAAATAGCGATATTCAAATTTTATATTTAAATTTTAATAAAGACAAGATTGTTTCAATTTTCAGTAAGGACTTATTGTTCACTAAATGTATCGCAAATGTATGTGATCAAATATTGTTTTGTAATTAGATGTGTTAAGGTTATTTTAAAGTTGCTGTAAAATTGTCTATTAGCAAAATTGGCGACCGAAATATTTCCAATCGTCGATGTTATGCGTGTATTTATACACACGTACGCGTGTTCGTAATCTCTTTGGATACAATGTGTGCGCGTCAAGAATACACACTATTGATCGTGGGTGGATGCGAGAGAAAGAGAGGGAGGGAAAGGAAAAAAGAGGGAAAGGACGGACGTAGAAACGGTGGGGCCGGGAGGAATGAGACGACGAGCGCCAGGAAATACAAGGAACCAGACCGAGCAAGGAATTTTTCTCCTTTTCATATTTTTCATGCAGAGAATACGACATTCTCTAATAAAGTTCGACTAAGTATCTTACTTTTTGCAAATGGAGTTCTAAATGAAAGTTAATGACGTTCTTTAACGAAAATAATATCCACTTCGTGAATTATTTTACTTGCAACTTTATATTAATTACGCGTCAATTGTAATACATATCTACATAAATTATAATATTTTAGTACTTTATAAATGTGGTTTCACTGATTACCACAGCTTATTAAATTGTTTAAAATAATAATGTAATATTTATAATGCGCTGGCAAACAAGTTAAAGGTGGAAGATATGCAAACATAAAGATACAAAGATTCTGAAGTAAGATACAATTTAATTATATTCATGATATAATAAAAAGTGTTAATTTTGATTTTTTATTGTTATATAAATTACGTTCAATATTTTTATATAAATTTTTATCTATTAATCTACTTTCAAATAAAATCATGATTATTACGAAAAATAAATTTAGTAACGTAAAAGAAAAGAAATAATAAGAGAACTAATTCTTAAATTAAATATATAAATTAATGCATTTATAAATTATTTAAAATTTTTAAAGATAAAATAATATTTAACTTCAATTTATGAAAATTATATATATTGTATAAAGCAATTAAAGATTTTGTTTATTCAATTTCGATTCACCAATAATTGTTCTTTCCTCGGCGTATGCTATTTGTAAAATCATTAAATCATAATGCATAAGTGTCGGTGAGATCGGGTTTGTTTACCGATCTCGGACATTGACAAAGTATCAATGATCTATAAATTTGCCTAAAGATTGAGTGGAGAGGAGCTACTGTTATTATGCGTAACGTCGATATCCCTTACCACACACGCAGTCGGCGCAGCCAGTGTCGCATAGTCCCTTTATGCGAATATTAATGGCTATCGATATGTGTCACCTCTTCACTGTCCGCATCGTTAAACACCTGCCTCATCTTGACGCGGGTAAGATAGACCTTCCACGCCGGTACCGAACGTGGGAAAGCCCCGGGCTTTCTTTGGTTGCCCCTTTCGTCTGCGCGCACGAGGAAGACCGCATAAATCTGCATACATGCATTCGCCGAAGTAAAAACTTTGACGCCCCGCGTGCAGACACAAAGGCTGTTTCTTCACGGGAAAGTTTTCGAGAAGCATCGCCGGGAAGCACGCGCGCGGGAAAGGTGCAACGACGACATTCGGCGGCTAGGAAATCTCATTTGGATTTTGTAGAAAAGTTATCTCGCACTATCGCAATTTTTTGAAGTCTTTACGCAATTCTTGGCTTATTAAATATCAAATGCTGGGTAATGGGTTAAATGAAGTACGTCTACAAATTTGTTTACCTGCAACAAGCTGTAGGCTCCAAGAATATTTTTTAATTGAGTGGCCCACATCTGCCAATATTTTTTGCTATTACAAATATTTAATATTTAATAACATGATTGTTTGTTGTATATATAATTAATTGTTTATTATATCAACAAGATAAGACTTTTGAACTGTACTTACTGCTAACTTGTGATTGTTAACATTGATGAAAGCGATAGTGTACTTCAATTAGAATTTTAATCAAAATGCATTCTGAATATGGGCCAAAGTATCGAACCTCATTTTCCGCGGGATCTTCTTACCGGAGAAAGAGAGAGAAAGGGGGGAGAGAGAGAGAGAGAGAGAGAGAGAGAGAGAGAGAGAGAGAGAGAGAGAAGATGAACAGTGGGGCGGAGGGGGAGATTAAAGACGCCTACACCCACCTGTTGAGACGTTCTCATAATTAATTTCATTTCACACCGCCACGCGCTCGCTTTTCTCGGACAACGATGGAAAGAATACGTGCCTAGGATGGGAGACAAGGACAAAAATTAAAAGAATATATATTCTTCCATAGACATTTTCTCTTGAAAAATCATCTGATTCCAGGAGAAATAAATTCTCTCTGATACTCAATTAACAAGGACGCTTTTTAAAAAATATAATTCTGAAACATTACTATTTTTATATATTTATTAACGTATTTTATTTTAAATTTGCAACGCACATAGCAAACATATTGTGTGTGTGTGTGTGTGTGTGTGTGTGTGTGTGTGTGTAATTATATTTAATTATATCTTATATAAGTATTTTTCCATATTATTCCAAATGATAAAAAAATTTCTACATTTTATTATTTTATTATAATCTTCAATTTGTTGAAAATAATTGCAAAGAATAATCAATCGTCGAAGTAGTACTACTAGTAATAGTAGTAAGTAAGGTAATAGTAATAGTACGAAGACAGTATTAGTCAAATAGTATTAGTCGAACATTAACCAACCGATAAGACAATAGTTCTTCGAGAGCATCCGAGCTTTCCATCTAAGAGCAACTGTCCTTCACATTATACGTAGTCTCTAAAAACGTATCATCCCAACCTCGTGGCGGAAACCTTTTAGATACTCTGAAATCGGTACCTCCCTCCCATTTCGGCCGGGACATAGTTCGATAGCGCAGGGAGAGGCAGTAGGGTAAAACTTTCCTTCGCATCCATTCGGTCGCGTTTTAATCTTTCGCCGGGTTCGGAAACCCGCGGGGCCGTCTGTTCCTTCGGGTAGTTCCATTTCAATTTCATCCGTTTCCCCTCCTGCCCGCCCGCAGATTCCCGTATTCTAGGAGGCCAACCGCCCCCTTCCTCCGAAACCTCGAAACTCTCGGAAGAAGCAAGGAGTTTGGTATCTACATTATGCTGATACGAACCAACTACGTTTCATCCGATGTGAAGTCACCCCTCTTCTGCCCACCTCTCTTCACGCGTCCTCCCGTCCTCGCCACCTTCTCCTCCCAGCGCCATGCGTTTCTCCCTCTTGACTTTTCATCCATCGCATTCGTGCCGCGCTTCTTCGCTGTTCTTCTCTCTCACTTATGACGTCATGCATTGATGCAGGAGAGACGCGCGCGAGATAATGGAAGAGATTCTCTTGCGAGGCGCGCCGTTGCGAGGGAACGAACGCAGGTCGTCGCGGCAAATGTTCTCCGGGTCCGCTGTCGCGAATCAGGCGGAGCTTTCTTTGTTTGTAGAGTTATGTTTGCAGAATGTTCACTCTAGAGATGAATGTTTCATCTAGGAGATTAATTTTTCGTATGTGAATAATGAAGACTTTGATTGAATATAAAAAATATATAGAAATTAGCATGTAAATGAAAGAATTATTTACTTCAATTAAATGCGTGCTATATCACAAAAGTAAAGAATATAGATTATAATTAAGAGTAGGATAATGAAAATAATAATATTAATAACGAAGACTAAAAAAAACCGTAGAACATTATTACGTAAAATATTATTATCTGTAGAGTATTGTTATCGCAAATAATTGTTATTAGGAATAATGTACATATAAGAATATTTAATTGACAATAACAGATGCAATAGACTATTGAATGCATAGTATGTATTCAAATATATATTGAATTATGCATGAAAAATTTATTCATCAATCTACTTTACTTATCATTTTAACTTTTAATTTTATCAACCAAGAAATAATTATCTTTATAATTACAATGCTTTTTTCAAGATTTTTTTATCATTTTTATCTTTGCCTGCTAAATTTATTTATCTTACTTTCTTCATATGAAAGAAAAATGATTGTTATCGATGATATGAAGCTGTAAAAATAAATATTGTGTTATGTTTGCATTTTAACGGATAAATAAAGTTTAGTAACACAAAGTGAAATAATTACAAAAAATAAATATAAAAAATGTGCAATGGCACATACATATTTATTAACATAATATTCTTTTATTGATGAATAACAAATTATATGTACATAGTAATATAATTTGTACAGAGAATTTGCTTATTTGATTTGTACAAACCGCACGAATGAAGACAAAGCTGAGCCACGTGGAAAATTGATACAACGAAAGCCATTGCATGAGGGGTCCTTTTTCCGCGAGAATTCACACAAAATATCGATTCGCCGTTTCGGCACGAAGCGCATAAATAAACGCGTTTTATTGCTTACGTTGCCTCTGCCTCGACGACACGATTTCACAATTTATGCCACGCTCTTGTAACACACGGATTTATTCGAAAATATAATTTACACAAGCTCCTTTTAAAACACAACGTATGTGAACAAATCAAAATGTAAACACGCATACATTTCATTTGTCCATATTTTTAAGAATAAAACTGACGTGATAGATCCTATTTTCAGTTTATATAAAATATTACAAAATATTAAAAAAAAGTTACATATATTATCAAATGCGTAAAATATTTAAATTTATTCTAATAAAAAATTAGTATCAGTATTAGTATTAGTATGTGTACCTATAAATCGTATCAAATATTTGATATAAAAAAACCTAATTTTTATCCACATGGAATTCCATATTTCTTGTTTAAATCGAAATAATCGAACTAATTTAAAAGCAAAAATTTTCTGCATCATTTCGTGCAACAAAAGTCGCGAAACATGCGCCGTCAACGTCGCCCGGAAAATGTGAAAAAAAGGATTCTCCTGTCGTTTCTCCTTCACTTTCTTCTCCTCCTCTTCCTCATCCTACATCGCGCACGTCGGGAGAATTCACGCGCGATATCGATTCCGTGGCAGCATGGAGCATATAAATAAGAAGAGTTTTCCTGCGTGCACACGCGTCACTGCCCACGCCACGTCTTTGCAGCCCCTCCAGCCCATTTTTCCGGCGTTAACGTCACGAGAGGTAGGGTAGTGCGGAGGTTATACGCGGCCGAGCGTACGCGAGGGATGGCAGAGGGAGCGGGGAAGATCAGGGTGAACACGAGCGAGTTTCGCGAAGAGAGATGGATCGATGCGAAAGAGCGAGAGGAATAAAGATAGAAAAAGAGAAAAAGAAAGAGAGAGACAAGCTAGAGGGATAGAGATTATCCTACGGAAGCGTCGGGTGGGGGGAAACCTACTGCCAACGGACGAAACATCTCCCTCAAAAAGTGCCCCCTCCCCCTCTTCACTTCTCATCCTCCGTGCACCATCGGCCTCGTTGGATCCCGCATATCCACCTTCCGTATCGATTCACTCACGGACGGCGCGAATGTGCCTTCTTTTCCGCGGGAAACGGGAAATTCTAGTAATAGTCATAGGCAAAGCTACAGCTAAATCTATAGACTATAGACTCATCTGAAATCACTAGTAATCATTGTACAAGTATCGGATTCGCGTAATGTTTTACTGTAATGAGTAAGAAATAGTAAAATGATAGTATGATAATAGTAAGAAAGTTAGAATTAATTAGATTTTTTAAATAGGCGGAGAGATTAATCGAGATTTTTGAATTTTGAAGAATACTTAATTTTGTGGCCATAATTGTTTGAAATATAAAACATACGTACACGTTAATTATTTTATTATTGTATAATTATTGCCTAATTATTGTATAATAAGAAATTGATGCAAGAGAGAATTTTTTAAATATCATTTATGCATTAAATAGTATTATTTGTTAATATCAGAGATTTTTTTATTTCTTTCTCTCTCTTTCTCTTTCTCTTTCTCTCTTTCTCTCTCAGGAGAAATAAAATAAGAGACATATTTATATACATCCGTGTAAAACTAATTTTAGTTTGTATACGTATAAAATACAAAAAAATAATTTGCAGATATAAATTGTAAATTGAGAAATCGTTTTTAAGCCTTGTTTGATAACTCAGAAAATGATTGCAATAATAATTAAGTAAAGATAAAGAACGATAAAGATAAAGAATTAATAGATAAAGAATGAGAAAGTTTTGGAAGAAAAACTTTCTCATTCTTTATCTATTAAAAGTAATTGCGGTCATTTTTTTAAAATACGAGTTTTATAATTTTCTTTTTACTTCTTTCTTTGTTAGCTAGGAGTAATTATGTCATTTTATCATTATATATTATATTATAAAAAATAAGATCAGATCTATATGTTACGTGATAAAATAACATTACATCATTAGTTACTTACATTACGTATGAAAGAAAATAGAAATTGCTCAAAAAATAACTTTTTCTCTCTTTCTTTCTTTCGCAATTTGAATTTCTAATATTCATATTACTATTGGTGCTTATGTTATTATTAATATTGCTTCATGCTGTTATAAATATAGTTTTATTGTACGTTTAATTTCATAAAAATGTTAAAGTTATGATAGTTTGCAAAGTGGTCAATCAAATTATTTGTTTCTTATATAGCTGAAAGAATAATCACCGATAAAATACGAGCAAGTTTGAGATCGATCTTACAATTTGATCTGAGTACAGCATGTAGAAAGGAGAAAAAGGGAGTAGCATTCGCGTGGCCGGACAGAAGTTTGTCGGACTGAAGTATAATGTTCCCAATTAATCGGCAAAACTCAAATTAAAACTTTGAAATTGTCGATAGTCACCAAATGCGACACTCGATTTCGTAACAATGCAAAGTTCGCCTCGTTCGGCGTGGTCTTTTCGTAAAGGGAGCGCGGAGAGTGGTTCCTCGAAGAAATTATCGACTGTCTTCTTCACGGTTGTAGAGTGTGTATTGCCGACTGCAGGAAGAAATCGTCTGTTTCTACCCCATGATTTGTTTCATCTACTACTTAAGAAACTTTTCGTTTCATCAATTACTCTCGCTGTTAGGAAAGATTTAATCGAAGAAATTTAAACCAACCATATACCGATTTTTCATTTTATTAATCAGCTCAAGAAAAACGTAAAGAAAATTAATCTGAATATGTTAACGTGGTATTATTTTATATGTGGCTTTTAAATATACTATTTTTTAAAATCTTTTACATTTCTGATAAAAAATTAGCATAAAATATTCGTATAAACGTATTTAAAATATCTTAATAGCCAAAACTGATGTATGATAAATTGATTATGTCATACAAGTGCAGCAATTGTTTAAAAGAGAAGACAAACAATATGATATAAAACATCATAATTTTTTTAACGCAATTAATGGTACGGTAAGATGATTACCACGTTGGCCTAACCCTAGCGAACCGCGTTAAGAAAAAAGATAAACGATTACCTTTTAGCAACAAATCCGCGGACCAAGTTTGTGTGTAATTTTCCGCAGGAAATTTACCGCGGTACATCATTACCTGCCGCAGTCCCTTCGTCGGTGTCTCCTCTCTCGCGAGCGCGAGGGGGGTCGCGCGCGACCGGCTTCTGCCTTCCTCTTCTCATTTTTTCCACTCATCCGCCACCCCCACCGCTCCTCCCGCACTCTCCTCCTCTCGAGAAGCGAAAGAACGTCGTTAGTTCGCGTACCGTTGCCGGCTTGCCATCCTCCATCCCTCTATAGACGATGCGAAAGCTAAAGGAGAAAGGGGTGGCTGACGGTGGGGGTTGGTTGCCGAGGGTCGTCGTCGACCTTGTCTCCCCCTCAACCTCCTCCATTCGCCTCTTTCGTCTCTCCATTGGCGTTGCTCTTTCTCTCTCTCTCTCTCTCTCTCTCTCTCTCTCTCTCTCTCTCTGTCTCTCGTCCCCTTGCCTCTGCTCTTGTCGTTGGTGTATGAAGAGTGAGAAGCCAAAATGAGAGAAAAAGAGAGAGAAAAAAAGAGGGAGGGTGGGATTGTGTGTTTGAGATAAACCACCCTCCCCGTCGTCGACGCGCTGCCACGTGTGCGCCGACCATTTTGCTGAAATATAATGTAACTCGGAACGATGTTAAAATATGGCGCGGCCTTGGAATTACACGCGCCCCCGCGTGTATTAGAGATGCGGACTACTCTCTTTTTTTTACTTCCTCCCCCTGCTCTTTCTCTTTCTTTTCGCCCCCGCATCTCCTCTTATCGGGAATAAATTCTGGCAGTTTCGCCAGGCGCGATTGAATACCATAGGCGGCGTGACGACCAGAATAAAAAGAAAAAGAAAGAGAACGGCACGATATGGCAGTTTTCACGATGACTTTTTTTTCGCGCTCTGATACGCGCCACGCGGCAAAATTCCATGGCTTGCGTTTCTGGAAACCGACTTTGTGTTGCCGGATAACAAGAAAATAAGTTACGTAAAATCAGCCGTCGCGTGTCAACGATAGTCCATGATAAAGCAAGTCCGATTGTGCTTCATTCAAACATATTCGTATTTTTCTTGTCGCACGATATTTTTCCAAATGAACGAAGTTCATATATAAATTATGAGAAGATATGTTACTTAAGTATAAAATTTGCTTTAGGAGAAACCATTAAAAAAAAAATTGATGAAAAAATAAAAATGATAAACTTGAAAATTTAATTTAATTAATTTATGATAAACTTTTAAATTAAAGAATAATTTATAAATATAATTTCTTAATATATAATCAAATCTGCTATATCTTTAATTATTATTAACGGCTGACAAAATTTCATTACTTTTTATTTAATTATAAGTTTTCCATTTTTTAAATTAATTTTAATTGGTATTTTTCATTTCAAATATAAAAATAAATATAAAATAAAAAGCTAATATTAAAAAATTGAATTTCTTAGAAATCCATTCATCAAGCACACGTCCGAAAAATTGAGTTTATCTCTCTTTTTGCCTCAGGTGTCACGCGTTTACGATTAAATATTTATAAAGAACCACGTTATATTCGTCATATCGAATCTCTCGGCCAAGAAACTCGTTGCGAGGAAACTCTATTATAACGTCGTCTTTATTTATGTGTTATTAAAACTTATGGCAAAACTTCCGTTTCTTTTCTTAATCTGTCCACAAGGAAACTGTCACGGCGCCTCATGTTGTTCTGCGCATCGCGAGTATTTTTTGTTCCAAAAATTATGTCTGCATTTTTTTGTGCATAGAGAATTATTTCTTGGAAAATTTGACAATGCGAGATAAAAGCAACGATTTCATCCTTTCGTTTTTTATCGTAAGAGATATCAATTTGTAAATTTTTTATAGATTAAGTTAAAAGCGATGTAGGAAAATAAGTTTATAATTATATTATCATATAATTCATATCGCTATATTATAATAAAGATTTTTTTATCATGTAAATACACAATAGTTACATGTATTTTCAAATTTATTGAATATAAAAATTTCGCAGCAATTCATTCAATTTCAAATATTAACAAATAGGGGGTCTATAAATATTTCACATTTTATTCAACTTAATTCACTGTCTCTTAATACACGATGTTCACATTACGATAACGTTAACTTTCTCTTAAGTTAATCTCACTGATGTTATATCTATTATCTATTTTAATATATGTATATTCATCTTGACAGGCCGCATTTACAACTCACATAAATTTGCTATTTTCACAACGTCCGTACGTCCGAAAACGTCCATCTATCTCTGATGAATTTTTACTCGAGGAGCATTTCGAGCGCGAAATGCAATTAAAAAAGTTCACGACGCGGCGAAAACTGGCTCTGTTTTTTTTCCCCTCTCGCGCGCCACTTTCACGTTGGGAAACAGCGAGAGAGAGCGGTCACTCGGTTTGCGAGCTACTGACCATTCGCAGTTGCATCCGCTGCACGAGATGCATTCACACACACACACCGGGCCATCTCGTCGCACACTGCACCAACGAGCACGCGAAGTTTCCCCACCGACGGGACGAACGCATTTTCGCAATTGGATGTTCGAATCCGGTCGGCCCACCTTCAACTACGTGAGAAGTTTCTTTTCGAAAACTTATTCGAACAAAAAAAATACTGCGAATTAAAAAATTATAAAGTACGATATAATCAACATAACTAATTTCATCAATTTCACAGTAAAAATATTAAAAAAATGCTAACCATGTAAATGCAAATCAAATGTTTCGATAAAACTTCATTAAAAGTTGTTCTGTTTTCGATGTCAAAAGTAGATTATATCGGTTGAAGGTGTTGCTTTTAATATACTCTGGTCACTATACACATGATTAATTGCTATTTTACTTTTATCATATCTTGCGATCTTCACGATAATAACTTTAGTTCTTCACAAAACAAGTATTTTAGTCTATTTGCACTTTCAGAACTTCATGTCGTGTCTTTATGTCACAATGTTTAAAAATTATCGCCTGCGATTATCGCAACTCTTTTCATGCATGCATGCGCAAAGCTTTTTGCAATTTGTCAATTTTTGTCAATTTTTTGAAAAATTGCGTAGATGAAGATGATAATAATTGTAAAACATTTTGTATTCGTCAGGAAAGCGTAATCAAGTCACGTGACACTATTATTTCTGAAAAATGCTAAAGTTATTAATTATCACGCTGTATGCCAAGGTAATGGAAAAAAAGAAATAAATGACTTGCTACTCGCGGTTACCAGTTATTTCTACCAACTTCGTGCGTTTGTCGCCAAAATGTACTGACGATATTGGCCGAAGCTTTCCGTGTCGCGTGCTTTTTTTTCAACCGAAACGCAGAGTAGTCCCGTAACGACTAGTGGACCTTTCTCACCCTTTGCCTCGTTCTCCGAATAAATTCTGTCGTCTCTCTTTCTCTTTAGCTACTCTCGCCCCACCTTCCACCATATGAATCTCTCAAGGCTCGAACAAAGGGCTCAAATAAATACAAATAGCGCTTTCGAACAATGGTGCAGGCCTCCGCCTATGACGTTGTCTATGCGGCCCTCTCTTCTCGTGCAGCCTTCTCTCATCTCGTTTGCCGTTTTACGTTTGTGCGAGAAACGAGGAGAGAGAAAGAGAGAAAGAGATTTTTCGAGGACGACCCACGTGCAAAACAGAGTATCAGACACGATCCCTGCGCCATAATTGGCTTTGCCTCGGCGTATCGGCCTCGCATTATGTCGCGCGCATTAGCATATTTGTCTGAAGATCTCTTTCGTCACGCGCATAAGTATGCTCCTCGAAGGGATGCTGAGTCGCGCCGCTACTTCGGCTTCGCGGGAAATATCGGAAATACCGGATGTCGCAGAGATTTTTTAATTGGCGACCGCTGTCAATTATATGAGTACAAATAGTTTGCTCCACTTCTTGTGATATAATGCCCAAGTTTCTTATTGGACTTTTGAATATTGCTTGAAATTGATAAACACAGCAAATTTTCACGAAAAATATATGACAGATAACAAGAGAGGAAGACCAATGAAAGCCGAAATGTGTAGTTAAAGATGATAATGATTTACATCATTTGGATATTATACACGCAGCACACACACACACACACACACACACACACACACACGCGCGCGCGCGCGCGCAATGCCAAAAGCATTGAAAAATATAGAATTTACTAACATTTTGATTCATTTCTTTGATTCATTTCTTTAATAATTCCAAAATATTTCTAATTGTTTTATTTATTCGTTACTTAGATAGAATTTTTAGTCATAACACAGTAGTTTTGTTTTATGTTAATTTATTTCGCAGAGCCTATCGAGCGAATTCTTTCGCGCTTTTGTTTTTTTCTCATGCGACGTTTTTTCTTCTCTTTTATGCAGATTAGATACGGGTATGGGATTACAGTTCCAGGGCGGCTGCACTTTTGCCAGTCAGGGCTGGTTTTGAATAATTCCCTTAGAACCCACTGACACGGTGTCACCTGGATGAATGAAATGCGAACGACCGTGAGAGAGAAGAGAAAATCGTGAATTATAAAGAGACTGCACGCTAGAACAATATTTACATTCGCTGTAACCCGAATGACAAAAATATTAATAAGAATTTCAATTAATTTATTCTATTATTTTATCGTGTCATATTAGTATCCTGAAAATTTTAACACTTTGTTAACTTTTAATAAAAAATTAATTTCTTTAATTTGCACTAAATAATGTGCATAATTCTTTGTATAATTTATATATACG
>JANQDE010000035.1:103839-122880 GCA_037157785.1 Cephalotes varians
CTCTCTCTCTCTCTCTCTCTCTCTCTCTCTCTCTCCCTCTCTCTCTCTCTCTTGCTATCTGTGTGTCTGTGTCTATGTGTGTGTTTATCTGTCTGCCTGTCTGTCTGTCTGGCTGTGTGCGCGCGCTATATACTATGTACTATGTAAATTGTATATTCGTTATTAAAGAATTAAAATAAAAAAAACTGACTAAAAGAATACTAATCTGTATCCAAAGAAATCTATGTTTTTCAAAATTAAATAAATTTACCTATCCGCAAAAAGAGTATTTCTCTATTAAGAAAATAATTGCATAAGTCTAATTTATATTTTTGAGAGAAAAAGAGAAAAAGAAGAGACATTTTTGAAAATAAGAAATTTGGAAAAGTCTTAATTTGTCTTTGTCTCGTTTTGTTTTTTCAACTCATAAAATCCATTATTTAAAATGATCCAAGATGAAGTGTAAGAAGCAAAAGTAAATAAGTAGAAGTGTTACATTACGAGGTGAGAGTTGTCTTGTAAAATTTCCGGGCGGAACGGAATCGGTGGGACGGAAGGTCGCACCCGTTTTTTAATTCGAGGTCAATGACGCTCGAGGGAGACTTAAAACTTGGGCTAACGATGGGTCTGTTGACCCCCAAGATTTTTTACTCGGCCGTAGGATGAAATCGGACCACCCTGTCATTAGCATACAAAAGTCTCGGCTGCAGGCCGAGCGAGCGGCACAGCGCGGCGGTTAACGACAATCATTACTTGGGAGGCTGGCGACTCGTAAACTCTCCTTTCTCTTTCTCTGTGGTTGTTCTTTAACGTTCGCTCCTTAGTCGCGCGACCGCACTTCCGCATTCACCTTACCCGCTTCATGTTAATTCTGATAGGTATTATTTGTCCGATTAAATCGACATTTAAACACAAAATGTTTGAGTACGCTTAGAAAAGTTTATGTTTCTTGTTATTTCTGTATTTAATTTGTAAATTAATTAATATATAAAGTGCTAATGCGATATTAAAACGCGTTTAATAAAGATCCAGCTCAAGCAGGCTATTCAGATGCTTGCATCTTCCGCTTCCATCATCTCAAACTGGCATGTGCAAAAAAGAACATATCCGTGACTATCCGAAGTTTGTTGTATACCATATCCACAATAGACACGTCTTGAGAGCGGTCTCACCAGGAAACGCTATGATCGTGGGAGAAGGAAGACGTTTATTTTTTTTTTAGGCACTCCCGCGTTTTTGTCTTCAGCAGCTGAAAGGGTTGCGTGGAACATCGGAGGAAGGAGGGAGGAAGAAGAAAGGACGAGAAAGAGTGAGAGATACTAAGTGAGAGAGGAGAGACCGAGACAAGACGAAAGCTGTTGAGACGTGTGGGAACCTAGCCCAAGGTATGCAAATCTGAGACTCGTGGAACGAAGATCGGCAAAGGGGTAGGGGGTTACTTTACTGCCAAAAAAAAGCGGCAACCTTCATATCGGCATTGTGTTCGCGTCCTACAGTGGACCAGTGGCACCGATCTCATGTAAATCGCCGCAGAGCAATCAAATACTTCTTTCTTCATCATGCCTTACGATCTCTGAGAGGTTCGTGATGCTTCAGATAATCTATCTAAAACATCATAATTGCTATGAGGGACTATTGTGCGATTGTGTGAAAGAAATTCGAATGATATCTAGATGTATAATATTATATAATATTATGTATAATATTATTTGCTAATATTATGATTATTAATCGATGATATATTATTATTTGCTGTATATTATGATTGCTAATCGATATTAACTTGATTTTAATTTAATGAAGATTTTAGTCAGTTATCTTTTGTTGTCCTTTGTATATTGCTTGTATGCAAATTGAATAATTCTATGAAAAATGAATGCGGAAGATATGCTTGGATAATATATATATGGATATATATATATTCATAAAATAATGTGTGTGTGTGTAATTAGTAGCAGAAAACATATTTGCTGCTCATGTCTATATTTCACAAATAATTTTAATTACAAAATAGCAAGTCTGTTGCGCGATTATGCGTGTGACTAATCAAATTATAAAAGTTACAAAGAATTATACTTATAATTGATTATGAATTTCAATATCAGTTTCAATCTCTACTAAGATTCTCGGTAACCTTTGGTGGACTTTATTTAATAAATCGTAAAAGATGATTAAAGGATAAAAGGAAAGAATAAAAGGTTACATTCTTTTTTAGAATTATTGTTGCTCTTCGTCTTGATAAATCAATTTGATATCTATTTTCGGTCCCAGTCGTTCGCGAAGTTGGTCGAGAACGTCAACTTGAATTTGATCAACGTTTTCGGAAGGAGTGTAATCATCCTCACTAGATCTGCAATTAAAATCATTTAATAATAAACATAATATATAATTAATAAAAGGATATAATTATCTATCTTTATTCTTTCTAGCTATCCTTAAACTTTGATAAAATATCTTGATTAAATATGATAATATATATCATTTAAATATCACTGAAAATCTTTGTGATAACTTTTCTTCATTTTTTATCCACATAAACAATGATTTTTTTTCTAATTTAAAATAGTTTTTGATTTATTGAAGAAAAGCAAGATTTATATTTATCAAGCTCAGCAATTAATTGCTAGTATAAGACAGCAAAATGAAAAAGAGAAAAAGAAAAGAAATACCAATACAAAAGTAGACCATTAAAAAAATTGTACTCTTTTTATTCTTGCTTTCACTTTTCTATCACTTTCCCTATTTTCACTTTTTCGCTGATTCAATGTTTCTTCTATTTGTTACCCCATCTTTTATCAATTTTTATCGCTGATTGTTTAATCATCGTTTGGCAAACTGCGAGAGAAACTGCAAACTATTCAGAGACGATATCCGCGTCTCCTCCGGAAACTAATGTGTTGAAATGGGGATTGGGAACAGTGAAGGGTGGAAGCAAGTCGAATGGGAGGGAATCGATTTTTTTCAGCTTCTGTCGGAAGTTTAAGCAGAATCTCCGTACATTCGTTGCTAGATGGCGCCAAGTCACTTACTTTAAAGTTAATTAATTTTGTATCTATATAATAACAATTATGTGCTATTATATTATAATTCAAAATATGTCTATATTAGATATTATTAGAAAAAGATTATTTTTAAGAAATTGTGTGAGATATAGAAAAATAATATATTCTTCAATAAAATATACATATTTTTTTGCAATATTAATTGTCATTATATTAGCACTCGTCTGTCTTTAGTGTTTATTTCATTATCCGAGAAAGACATTTTCTTTAAATTTCATGGAACTTTTAAAAAATCGTTCATAAATTTCCGTGAAAGTTTATTATTTTATAATTTATTTAAATATATTTTCATATCTATATCTTAACTATTATATAACTTGCCTATTTTCATCATTTATATATTTTTTACGGTTATAAAAGTTAATGTAATCATATACATTATATCAATAAATCTATAATTACGCATATTTTTTAAATAACATCTTTTGGCTTTTACTTCAGACACATTGATTAACATAAAAAAATATTGTACATTATTATTGTAATAAATCAATTCACATATAGAAATTTTGTTTATAATAAAATCATATTGCATTAATAATATATCCAACAAATAATTTTGTAAGTTCAACAGAAGCGTTGCCTATTCATTTTAATGTCTAGAGAAGTGACGAGTTAAGAAGAAGAAATGTACAGTATTTACTTCAGGAAATCGAAAGTAGGGACATCTAGCTATGAAACACGAAAGTTAGATGGTTTGATTTTGTGCACCCCTATGTGAAACCTACCCCTGCCTATCTGGAAGGTGGGGCTTAACGGTATACCCACAATCCTGAACCCACCCCTCGGACAGCCCCGCTGTGTTGTTCCTATAAGCCGCCCTTCTTCTCTATTTCGTGCCCTCCCAGCATCTTCTTCCGCGCCATCTGCGGCATTGCAGGCTTCGATTTCGCGCGCACGCAAAAGCGGGACAATATAATTTCAGTCGTTTGGAACCGTAAATTAAAGCCAATTTGTACAACCCAAACTTTTAATTGCCGGTATATGCATGAGATGTTGTCTACCGCGATCGCTAATTTTAGTCCTCCACCTTTAAGAGGTATACAATCCTCTTACCACAAAGCGATTCTTGCATGCTCAACTGCATCTGCTAATGTATCACACGTGCAATTATTTTTGGCTTATATTAATTAGCACATGGATCATTCTTTAATAGAATAATGTAAAATTATATTAATATAATTCTTGAATATTAATCTAATTTTATCACAGTAGTTTTTTTAGTGTAAATGGAAAAATTACAAAAACTTACGCAAAATTAAATTCATTTTATATTTAAAGAGTTGGATAATGAGAAAAACTTTTGTGTAAAAATCGCTATGTATCATTAATAATAAATAAATCATTAGAGATGTAGAAGGTTAATCAAGAAAAAAAAATTGAGATATTAAAATATATATCCTTGTTATATTATTGTTATGTTTTTGTATGTTTTTCGATAAATCGTGTATAATTTTATATTTTAAATATTGCAGAAATAAATATAACTTATTTGGAGCACTTGCGAGTTCCTAACAAAGAAAAAAATTATATTAAAGAAGTGATCTACCTGGCTATGGTGACGATTGTTGGAGGCGTTGGAAGAGCTGCTAAAAATAATCTGAACGTTCCATTGATCAAGCGATCGAGATCGTTAGGTTCTGTCACATGCTCAGGTAGAACTGTATCATCTATAGTGCAACCTGCATTGTACACTAGCATCCAATCGATTTCCGGATCTCTGTAGGTGCTCGTTACTTCTTGAAAAAGTCGATCCACGGCTTCATATCTGAAAATTGCAAAACATGATTATATTTGTATAATAATTGCGTTATAGAATGAAGTAAACTTGATTTATTCTTAAATTTTCTGTGTGAGAATTATATTGGAATAGTGCTTTAAATTATAATCGTAAATCTGGTTAGGCTAGTACTTCTGCTATGTATATTTGCGCACTTGTTTTGTTTACATTATATTTATGAGATATATTAAATATTTTGTCAAATTAATGAAAGATATTCTTATTGGATGTTGATTGTATAGTTACGCAAAAGCAATTACTGTAGTTAATTACTGTAGAAACGGCCAAATAAATCAAATAAATTAAGAATTATGTATTAAGATATTAGTTGTAGAATAATGAATATTTATCAAAAAAATTAATTAACTATGCACTCTATTTTACTTTATTGATGAATTTATTTACAATGATTTTGTATTTGAACTCAATATTTTTTATGTCCAGTACGAATTTCCATTCTTAATACTTTCTTTATATTGAAGATGAAGATTCAAACAAAGGTCAAAATGACTATGTAATTTGTTAATAATAAAAGTTTTTATACACACGACCAACCTGTATTGGTTCTTATTAGTATTTTTACATTTTTTTTTATTTATCAAAAGCGATTATTTAAAAAAAAAATTTCAATGATAAAAGTGTTTTATTTACGAAAAGGCCGAGTGCATAGGTAATTTATAAATTTTATCGCAAACGCGCGTAATGATGGACGAAGGCAGGCGGAGGACAAAGGTGAACGATAGAAAGTTTGTAATATCCCAACGATAGCACGTGGCTAAAGTTGAGGTATTTCCTGAAGGCACGCGACGAAAGTTAACACGGCCACAAGAACGGTTCCGGGTGCTCGTAATTTGTACTTCTCCGTTCCTCTACAAACGCTCTTTATTTCGCTCCCTCTAACTCCCTTATACCGCCCTCTGCTTTTACTCTTATCTGATCATAAGTTTTCCTCGTTTTCTGCAGCTGCAATTCCTGGCGCGACACGATCGGACGATACCTTCGTTGACAAGCAAGGCCCGATCATCTGTTTTTTATTTAGATTACCGATAATGATATCATTGAGGATGACGATGCGGGAATCGTGATGGCGGGGTTCGTATACCTGCTTCGTAATAGGATGTTTTTAAGCGTACTGCGATACTCGGGTAGACTGTTATCATCATTAGTACTTCGTGGATATATCAGACATTTTAATAGTTATCATCATAAATTAAGCTTTAAGCTAAAAAAAATTTTTAAGATTAAATTTAAGATAAAATTCTATTCCTCAGTTATTTTTACAGAACACTTTAACTCATCGTGATATTAATATTGAAAATTTAAAACCCCCGAATAAAATATGACAAAAACTTTTAACGATAAAATTTACTGCAAATTGGAAGAGAGATAAAAGAAATATTCGATGAGATTAGAAAATAAATTCCCAAGTCTAGACACGCGTATCGATGCAGATTTCGATAAGAGAGAATCGAGGGTGTCTTTTACAGGGCGCAGAATATGAACCGCCGCTCGACCATCGTAAATTAGTTGATGCACGCACCGGAAGGTGAGAAGACATTCTCGATATTAATAACGAAAACGCACGCAGGTATCATTTCATCGCTGATGTACGGCCAAACGCATAATTTTTGAATTAAGTTAAGCGGTTTAGGTGATCACGGTAACCGAACGTCCGTTCGTAATAGGCGTAATTGGTGAGAAGTTATTTTTTCTTTTTCCTTTCTCTTCTTTATACGGTAGTACCAGGTGCGCGGCCAGCAAGCGGCGCGCACCTCAGTCGCTAACGCGTCAACTGTTTAAGAGGATGCCATCGTCAGGCCCTCTTTCTCGCCCACTTTTTCCTCGCTGAATATTAATTATTCTTCTAAAAGTCGCACCTGCCCTAGCCGCCTCTGGGCCGGACACACATGAGCCCTCTTTTTCGTATCTATCACAGCTCGTGATTCCCATCGCAGATTATTCTGACAGTTAAGTAACAATGTCGGTTAACGATCGATCTTGAAAGAACGAGAACGCCGTTGCGTCTTTGTAAGTGCGTGCGAACAACATTGTAAATGATAATTGTAAATGATAGTTAAAGTAAATACAACTGACCAAATATATAGGCATATTAAAAAAAATATAACATATCTATCGTATTTGTACTATATTTGTAAAATAAAATTTTTTCACAATATATTTTTAATATATATCTATTAGATATATCTATTTGATTCGAGAACAAATGATTCAAAGAAGAAAGCAACAGTTTCGCGTTATATAATATTAACAACATATTATTTATAAAATCATAGATGCAATTTCTGATAAATATGACATAAACTGATTAATACTCATGTACGAAAAAGATAGGATAAAATGTAAAATGGAAATGTTATTTATAATTTTTTTAAATGTACAATAAATGAAGTTAGATATATTATTTATTATGCATTTTGTTATTACCAATATTGTTTTAACAATTAAAACGTATCATTAAAAACTTTCACGAGATAAGGTGTGATTGATGATGTTCAGTTATCGTTGATAGGTATAATTATAGATGAGTTATTATACTCATCACAGAAATATTTTAATGACGTGTGTTTCGTGAACATTCAATCTTAAGAAACGAGATCGCATCGTTAGCACGATGCATTAAGAATCTCAAGATTCGAGAATTACTAGGTTTACAGGCTCTATGATTTTCCTCGCGTAATTCAAATTTAATGTCCGCAATTTAGGACGCTTGGAAGTTGCAGATAATTGTGGAATTCCGATTTTTGTAAGATGCTAGATGCATTGTAGAGAAAGATTTTTGCTAATAATATGACAACAATAATGTATTAATTAAAAAATCTATTTGCTAGTATTATTAATTTTAAGAAACAATAACACAGTTAATAGGTAAAACTAAAAAAAATAAATATCAAAATATTAATGAACCAAAAATTAATAAATTTATAATAACCAATGATTTGATTTTTTAATTGATCTGGTATGTTGATAAAGTTTTTAAATAAGTATAATTACAATATATTAGAATAAAAATATTTTGTGCAATAAAATTTAGGATAATAAACAGGTAAAGCTTTACTTTCGCTTGATTCCAAATTGATTTTATTTTATATAATATATAATATATAATAAATATTTATTTTAAGTTTATTAAGTTATTAAGAAATTTAATGCTGATACTAAAAGATGTATGATAAACAATATTTACCCTTTAGGAAAATATCGGCGTCAAATTTGTTAAAAATATATAATAATTTTAACCCCTATTTTTCAATTATTTGTGACACTATGTCATTCATCGTGAAATATCGGATTTTTGCGTATTGCTATTGTGTATTTCACTCTCAAGATCTTGCTCAAAAGAGAAAAAAATAAACAGGAAGTCGGATGTGGTAGATCACGATTTATGTATGAAAAATATTTTCTCTTTCATCTTTTATATACAATATATATTACTGATGATAGTCGCGCAAAACGATATCGAGCGATAGGGTATTATCCGCATGCTGTCACGGCTACAATTATACACGGCGGCAAAAACGATCGCGAGATCTCTTTGGATCCTTTTTTTTACACTTATTCCAGGAAGCAGATGTCACGAGAGACTAGCACCGACGCATCCGCTTCTATCTGTACGATTCATATTTTTCGACGTGTGACCGACCGGTTTTGTTATTTTTCATTCTTCTCTCTCTCTTTATCTTTTTTTTTTTGTAACACAAACTACTATGTCCTCGTACAATGAGTACGAGCAAGAGAAAGAAAAAGAGACAGAGACAAGAAGAGAGACCGGAATAACGAAGAAGGAAGCGAGATACTACTGATCCACGCTGTCCCGACGAATGAGTTAACGGACAATGGTGGTCCACGTTGAAAAAATAAAGGAAAGAGGGACGTTGAACGAAGGGAGGGGGCCCTCATTACGAAGGGCGCCCCCGGTGTGTTTGTCGATAAGGGGGCCTATATGCAAATGGCCGTCCGTCGCCGAGCGCGGCGGAAAGAAAAAGTTTCCCTCTCTCGCCTGCTGCTTCTCTCCGTCTCTTTCTTTGTCTTTCTCTCTATCCGTTCCGATGCCACTTCTCTCAGGAATAATGCTCTCCGACAGTACGCTCAAGCAGGAACGTAAAGGGGAGAGTGGGGAGGATAGGGAAGGTATAATGTATCGTAATCAGATGATCAATTATTAAGAGCGCGGCAAAAAAACAACGAGGGTTGACGTACGAACGACAGGACAGGAACGTATCCGGATGCGAGGGGCCTTCGTCCTTTTCTGCCTCCGCGATCCACCTCGGGATCTCCCCGAGGCGATCGACATTCGATACGCATTTTAAGGTTTCATTAGAGCGAATCGCGAGACGCGGGTTCATACGTTGTCTTATCGCAAGGAACACATCACCAGAATTTAATATGCACACACATTATATGAATGCTTTTAATATTTGTTTGAATTGCAATAGATTACTAAGTGATCACCGTGTTTGTATGTGAAAAACTGCATAATGAAGAAATACTAACTTGATTATAAAAAATATTTATTCTATTAAATAAATTGAACAATAAACATAATATCTTTTAAAACGCTACTTTTCAAAATAAAAACTTGTTTTGATTTTAAGATGTCCTTTCCTTTCTAGTTGATGTCAAATTAATAATTAATAATTAATAATTAATAATTATAATTAATAATAGCTTTAATTTTGTATAACAAATCTACATTTTTTAATAAATATATAACGAGGATTTCGGGATTATTATTTGAGTAAGTTATTAGAAATTCGTGTAATTATTTTTGTATATGTCATTTAGATTTTATGATAAATTTGAAATAGAAAAAAATCTAAGGAAGATAAGCTTCTGTTGTATGAAGAAGAGTTATTACACCCATCAATTTTACGCCGTCAATTTTGCATAGTAAAGATAACGTCTTCTTCGAGCTCGATCTTTCTTCTGGCCTGATCCAACCGAACTTGTTTTACACGAATGTTTGCCGAGCGTTAGGAAAATGCATCGATATCGAGTTACCGATCTATAATGGATATAGACCCAGCTGCGTTCACGCGTATGATCGAAAGTAAACGTTTATTATGCGTGACCCGAAATTTCCGTTATCTATTACCATATGCTCTGAGATGATAATGAAGTGAAGACTGTTTTTAGTTCCGTATTATGTATCAGTAATCTATATCAAAATTTTTCTTTTTAGGCAAATAAAACGTGGATAATATTTCAATTACATTATAAATTACAAAAATATTGATTAATGTAAATATTTTATATTATATAATTGATACCTTTTAGTATATTCTAAACAACCCTTAATCAAATACGTAACTATAAAACTAAAGAAAAATAGTGCAATATTTTTAATTCAGTTTATTTTAGTTTATTTTTAGTTTATATTCAGTTTATTTTTAAACATGACTATAGATAGTATTTACAATTATTATTTATTAAATTGTGTTAATTTGTGACTATGTATATTTTAATATATCTTAATAAAATATTCCAAATTATTATGTATATGACTGATGCAATGTGATGACTGAATAAATTTCATAAATTAGATAAGAGATAGGTGTGTATTAAAATTATTTTAACACTTCTGTGTAATGTATATTCTATACATTATTAATATAATAAATAATATCAATACAATTAAGGTAAGATTTAACGCAATTATAATTAAACAAACGATAATGAAAAATCTTAGATCGACATTTGAAGCTATTCAAATTATATCAGTTAAGTTAAGTAGCAGCCATTACTGATATTGGAAGCTTTTATCGCTGTTGGTGTTAGATGAATACCTGTCAGGTGACACGTGCCATTCGGAACACGATAATTTGGCGCGTACTCGCAGGTACAACAGGACGTGTTTGGGGCCGTAGCAGGTACACATCTATATCGAGAAACGATCCTAAGGGGCCGCCTCATGCCACCAATCAATAGATATTCATCCCCATCGAACGGTTCGGATGTATTGTCGATACTGGATGCATTCAGCTGCATTGTGGGATAGGCAGGTTGCACTGTTGCCACCGATGTGCCGCGGCAGAAGTTGAAAAGACCATTGACATTGTGTCAAGCACAGGTCGATCTTTTTTGTTACTATGATTTGTCTTGCATGGGATTCATTCGAAAATGTATTAATCTCGACAGACAATATTTTCTGAGAGATAGCAATACCCCGTCAACAAATGAGAAGAGCTTTTTTTTATATTATTGAGTTAAGGAAATAAGTTTAATATATTTTGCATAATTGCTCACGAATTCTGGAGAACGCGATTTACTTATAAAATTTCATTAAAGATAACATTTCTCATTTTGTTACAGAATAAAAAATATAATAAAATATAATAAAAATTAAAGAAAATATTATATTATATTATATTTTTATAATTCATTTTTAGTCTTACGAATTACGAATCTTCATAGTGTAATAAATTTGTTATATGCAATAATTTAATGCAATTGTTCTTTTCTCTTTGTACTTAACTTAGGTAAACCTCTATGTAAATATATTTATCTTTTCGGTATAAATATTTAATCAAACTTAAACTATACCTGTCAGGGATTATAAAGAGATTATAAACGTCTGGTAGATCTAAAGGGGGGGGGAGAACTTGCATTAATAGCTTTAATTCTTTCGTAAATTATTGACTCGTTTGCGCGAACGTTCGAATCTTGTAACGGTATTCTAGCCGAACCCTTCTCCACAGAGACTTCTAATTAATTAACGGTTGAATTTGGTCACAATTGCGACTGCGTGTGAAGTCAAAGTCGGCGGTGTTGTAACACGTTGGGGCAGCAGAAAGAAGAGAAAGGGAATAAGACGATGGGGGTCGGTTTCAGCGCGACGCTGTCACGCTGCGCAAAAATTTGCATACGTGTTCCGGATTTAATTAGGTTACGAAACCGGGTCGAAGTTCACACACTTCATTAGAAATTCCGGTGACCCGTTTCGTTCTGATGCGATTCTGCTCTATCTGCTCTTCTTCCCAGGTTACACCCCTTTCTTCGCCCGTTTTTCTCGTCATTTTTTTTTACATGTATTTCTTTTATTTTTATTTAGCTTTTCGTGAACTTTTATTCGGTTAAAGATAATTTTGTAAATAAATAATAAACCATTATTAAGATTAAAAAAAATTATTTAACTTTATTTATTTGCAATTAATTATTAATTATAATAAATATCAATAATTTGTCATATTGTTAAAAAAAGACTATTATTAAAAAATAAAAACTTCAAATAAAAGGAATACCTTTTTATTAAAAAATATTTACGTTAAAAAATTTTTTAAATTGTTTTGTCGTCAGACACGAAGCGCAATTGTAAATTGCATTTGAATATTTGTTAAGAATTACATGCGGAAGGAACATGATACGGCTAATAGATTCGTGAGACATATTTCAGCTACCATTACAGATTTACATGAAAACAGCCCCTTCTAATTATAAAGCTTGCGCAATACTCGGGCAAGGGGAGCGTTGCTCTCAGGAAGGTGAAATAATCAAGTTAACCTCTCTCTCTCTCTCTCTCTCTCTCTCTCTCTCTCTCTCTCTCTCTCTCTCTCTCTCTCTCTCTCTCTCTCTCTCTCTCTCTTTCTCTATGGGGCCTTATGCAAATTCGACCCTGCTACTGTATCAGCATCAGCTGTCTTAAAAGAAACTTGCGACATCGGCCGGAACAGGAAGTGAAAGATCTCACGCTGTCTAATTAATTCATTTTTGTTAATGGAGAATGTTTATTACTCATCTATGCCCTTGTTAACTGTTAGAATTATAACCAAGTTTTTTTGCGCGTTCTCTTTCTCTTCTCTTCTTTATATTACACACAGATTATATGCAACATTTTTTATTAATAATATATCATATATATATCATACTTTTCTCTTTTTAGCTGTTACCCGAACAATCCCTTCTCTAGTCTGAAAAAAAGAGCATTTTTCACGAGAGTAATTATTTGAGAAAATTTTTTTGCGAAAAGATATTAAAATATTTCCAGTCTATGTGATAGCCGATCTTTATTTACAGATAATTATTAAAATATCTTATGTTAAAAATCAAAAAGATTTTGTAAGAAAGTGATCCGAAATTTTAAAAAGAAAAATTAACATCGTGTATATATCCACTTCTCCTTTATATTTAGAATCATCTAACAAGTTCGGAAAATTGTCAAGCTTTTCTCGATAATATCCTGTATGGAACGACTAAATAGACAAAAGTTTTAATTGCTCTATCGGACGTAAATAAAAGTCCTCGTCTCCAAATTAACAATTAGCGCAACGGCATAGGCTCTTCGATCAGCGATTCACTTCGTAATTGCGTACAATCAGCGGTTTCTGGAGGAGCGAACGGCTTAACGAACTTCCCCTTTGTCGCTCTGTGCGCGGTCGATTATGATTCGAGAGTCAGAGGGGCCGGTCGTAATAACAGTTTTAAAAAACTCTTGAATATTACTTACCATCGGCATGAACCTACCTACCGGCCGTGATTTGCCGGTGCAAATCGCGATTTAATAGTGTCAAGGAGCGATGGTGCGCGGCGGGAGGTCGGCGTTTTACTCCACCAGGAATTTTATCGGGAACCGTAATCCTACAGGATGGTATGGGGTGGCAGTCGAGTCCTTTAATAACGTAATTAGCCCGAAGGATCTAGAATTTCTGTGGCGGATCGGGAATAAATTAATGCAATTATCCTTGTGCTACGCGATGGTCGTGACTTGGTGGGATAGAAGGGGAAATTCTTCGTTTCTTTCGTCTCTTTTCTTCCGCGATACGACGGAAACGGTATTTTGTCTCCGACGTCCTGGATATTTATGTTCGCCATTGCTCGCTGCCTGATCTTTTATGCTATGCTTTTACGATCATATAATAATTTTTGTCTATCAAATAAAACGATTAATAAAAAAGAAAAAACAAGATTGTTTTTCTCATTTATATTCCAGATCATTTTTATAAGTCGAATATTTCATCAAATATTTTTGAAATGAAAATGTGGTACTCTTCCAGCAGATCATTCAATTTAACATTTTCTTCTCACGTTTTTTAAATCTCGATTCTCAAGATTACTCTAGCTGAGAACAGCGGCATTCGATGTTCGGCGGGTGGTTGCTCTTTAATATGCTAAATATCTCATCGTTTCCCTTTTCGTGAGGCGAGCAAAGGTACGCAAATACATGACGTGCAATTACTCATCTTCGGCTCTTATTAAAGAGAATTAAGATCGTGCACGTTAGGTCCCGTGTGCGGATCACGGAGATCAGAAGGTTTTATATCTTCTCGCGGATGTCGGCTCGCTTGCGACGTGACCTCGCACGAATTATCGCCCGTATGTCGAGAAAGAATTCTCTCGCTTATGCGCATACGTGTCACAAAAAAAGAAATAAGGAGAACGGAGGGATCCGGACATTGTCGCTCGAAGGGTCTCATCTTTCGTCGTGCTTTCGTAAACGTAGTATACGATTTGAATTCTCGGGCACGGTCACGAATAAGCAAATAACAAGCGAGGCGAAACCATAACTGAACACTGGGTCCTCAGCACCTTGCTCTCAAATTTTATATATTCTTATTTTATGCTTTTACTGAATTTTCAGTTGCTCGATAAAATTAATACAAAAAATTTTAAAACTATATTATATTTTGTACGCTATATAAGTGTTTGTTAGTGGAATTGTTATTATAGTTGTATCATTATTAAGAATTGCAATTAAATATAGAAAAAAGTAATTTTTGATATTATTGTTTTACTTGATTTTTATTTTTTTTTTTGGCCTCTTCGAATTTATAAAAAATTATAAATTTTATAAAAATAATTATACATTTTAATAATAATATTACATCGTATACGTACTTAAATATTATCAATAATATTGCGTTGTCGCATAAGCGGATGAGAAATTTTGGGACATTATCATCTATCCTGTGCTGACGGTCCTGAAGAAGACGTGTCCCGACAGTGGTCGCACAAGGGGCCCATTACGCGAGTCGGCCCCGGGAAAAGAAAAAAACGACACATTGTGATATGATGTATGCGTAAGGGGTCGCGCCGCGGGACTAGAACAAAGCGTCACGATAAAAACTGGGCATGAATCCGGGTCCCAAGAAGGAGGCAACGAAGGGGAGGAAAGCGGACCAGTGGGGGCCTCACGCTTTCGAACCTGCTCGTATACTTTCAGTTCAGCACGCGTGTTCAAACCACGTTTTCCGCTCCTTCTCTCGCTCTGTTTTCGTGCTATTAATTGCTATTAAATTGTACGATAACTGTTACGGTATTTCCCGGTAAATAGCGGGCAACGCAAAAATCACGGGTATTAAAGTGCCGAGAACCATCAAGATTATGCTGTGCACTGTGTGATAATTATTATTATTAGTTAGATAAAAGTGTGAAATTTAACGTATCATACACAGAGTGATATCTTAATGATAATTTAAAAAATTGATATCTATACAGCTATTGGAATAAAAATTAGTTATACAATTATGTGTAGATATATCTTTCGAGGAAATTAATATAGATTGTCTTAATATAGATTGTCAATTGTTAATTGTTTCATTAATATATACGCTAATGATATAAATTGTTGCAATAGCTCTTTTGGGTGCATTAGCGAGTGAATTAAGCACATTTTTAGAATTTAATATGCTAATGATATTATGTTTAAATACTCCTGGTTCTTGTTAGTTGTTATAAATGAGTGCTATTATAACGATTGCATTATTCCAAATAGAAATAATGAACACCATGTGATCATGTTGTGAGAAGGAAAAGCGGAAGGTAATTAGATTTTCTAAAATGGGTGCGCGATGGAAAACGATCGTTTCTGTTTACGCATGTTATCACAATTAAAAATAAATCTCTAAAAGACATATGAAAATATATCTATTTTTACTTTAATATATAAACATCATATTTTAAATATAATTTACATTAAATATATATGCAATAAAAATATAATATTTTCAATTAATTTCTTCTTAAACAAATCAAAATGATAATAGCGTCACATTATATTTATGCGTGCGAAATAATTAGAAAAATTTTAAAATTAACAATTTTTGATGCAAAATCAAAATTTAAAAGAATTAAAAGATTAAAAGAACATCGCAAACAATATTATAATATGATATAATAATATTGCTAATTTTCTATTCATATTTGACATTCATATTCAAAAAATTATATGTATTTTTTGAAATTTATAAACATTCTTTTTGCTTTAATATTTAAAAAAATATTGAACTACTCATACGTTATACCTCTTCGTAAAATTATTTTACTGAAAATCTCATTTACATTGGATATCGAGCGATACATATATATATAACGATACATATATAGCGTACGGCGTATCCACCTGGATACGGAAAGAAGAAGAAGATCCTCTACGAGGATATCGCGGGATGGAAGAGTGAGACGAGGGTGGCCGCGTATGGATTCGCCTTGAGCTATTCTGAGGGCGAAGTTAGGATGGTTTGGAAATGATGAAAAAGCTTCTTGCGTCACTGTCAGCCGCCGCCAGTCCGTATTACTTCCCTCCCCACCTGTCTTTCCCCTTTGCCCCGCGGCCACATCTTTCCCCTTCGTCGCCGTGTACCGAAGAACTTCAGGCCCCGCTCTATCCATCTTAATATTATTATTTCATTCCGCGAGCTCGGTTTTCAAGGCGTCTTTTTCTTTTCCTCTCCTTTTCTCTCTTTCGCTACTCGACGACCTAATCGTGCGATCCGCGTGCGAGAGTTCGATCTCCCTATTTCCCCTTTGCGAAAACCACCTTCCGTCCTTCCCTGTCCCCGGGACCGATCCACCCGCTCCCGTCACCGGCACCCTCCACCTTCCGAAGCACCATCACTTACGGATCAATAGGGTATGGAAGATAAACGCACCTAGAGGGGATCTACGGGGTAGAGAACGCGCCAGCGCGGGTGGGACAACGGTAGAAAGGGGAAAAAAGAAGGGCAAAATGGTACCTACACGGAGGTCCCGGTGTCTCATGTCAACGAGATACTGGGAATTTTTTGTCGCAGATGCGATTCCTTGTTGAAATCGAAGCGCGAGATGCTGCTTTCAGGAAATCGTGCGCTAGATGAGATAATGAATAGCATTGATCAAAAGAATTTATGTAAAAGAATTACATTATACATAAATATACGTAGAGATAGACGCATTTCAAAAAATGAATAAATTTAGTCATGTATGACATAATAATTTCAGTTAGAGGATTGCAATAAAATATAGAACATATAGGGTTGACTTTTAAATTTGTATGAATATCAGCAATATAACAGAAAAATATAAAAATATAAAAATTTTTCCAGCTTTATATTTTCAGAAAAATTGGACCAGGATTTATATAAATGTTATATACCTGTTCCATTAGAAAAAATGTTCTTGAAATACTTATTTAGAAGATTAGAGTGACACATTGCAATAGGTTTGCAAAATTAAGTCTTGTTAGTCTAGCAACATGTTATTTAAGATTTTATTCTGGACCGAGCAATGAGTTTTGACATTTGCAAAATAGAATCTATATAAATGGTAGAATTTAAATCATAAAATTTAATCCATCGTGTTACAAATCTGCAATCGGCATTATTGAAAGTATCTCGCACGGTAGCGAAGAGATGTTATTCAACGTCATTTCTTTTATCGATAAACGAGATGAAGCCTGGGTTTTCTTCTCGAAGGAGGAAATCGTTAGGAGTGCGACATGCAAATTCGTTCGAAACTTTCACCCACCTCCGGCTCTAGTACCCTCTAGGCGAGAAAAGCGGGACACAGGGACGGGGCGCAGGGGAAAATGGACGCGATCCTCGAAGAAGACGAAGAGCCAGAGGAGAAAGAGGAACAAGAAGGAAGGTGAAAGAAGGTGGGTGTTTTCTGTTCTTGGCTCGTGGCGATTTATGCGTCCGAAATCGTACGCCTCCGCTGGAAATGAAACGTCGCGAGAAAAAAGGGTAGAAGGAAGATAGAGGATGGACGATGGCGCGGAGGATAGTCGGTGATGGTGGCACGTGAAGGCGAGCGAATGGTGGATTTTCTACGTGAGGTGCTTTCGCATGACCTCGTTGTCGCAAGAAAAATCGAGGATATGGTTGGAATCCGAGAGAAGACTGGAATACCGTTCCGAAGAGTCTCGATGATGCCGAAGCGAAGATCGGAACATAAGAATGGTTCTCCAAGGTTTGAAATTTTTTAATTAATCATATGGTACGTAATAATATTAATTGTAATAATATTAATAATTTTTGTTAATATTGTACAGCTAGCTTAGTCGTCAAACGAATTAATAAGAAACCATTTTGATTTGTCATGGATTACAATTCATTTGTTTCTTATCAGCATTAATTTGACATTATTATAAGAAAATATTATTAGAAAATATTATAAGAAAATATTTGTACTTTGTGTACTTGTGTCAATAGTTTTAAACTTTTCACAATTTATGTACATCTCATTAAAATATAATGTATTCGTGCCACATCATTTACGGCTTTTACGTGAGCTTGTTACACTTAGTATTACTTAGCTCTTATTATATGTACTGAATGTTTCCAATCTTCTTGTAACGTGTAACATAGTGAATTATAGGTATAAAGTAGCAACGCCTTTCATTACCTTATCTTATCCGGGAGTTATCTCGAAAGCGACAAAGGCAAACCCACGAACCTTTTCCGTAATAGCGCCAATAACTCCGCTACAATTTTGCCCGATAAATGTACCGAAGAGCCCCGTTGCGGTTTCGATCTTCCGACGTGGCGGCTGGCACGGGTCATTTTTCAAGCCCCGCGAATTTTTATCGCGTCGCGACGCATCCGGCCGCACGCCATATTTCCCCGATCACCCGATAGATTCTAAACCAATGTGGAGAAATATTGTCGTAAAAAAGAGGCAAAATAAAATTTAAGCAAGGCACGCAACACCGGTTTGCCCAGTTTCCGATCGCTGCGATCGCCGTATACCGCTATGTCTATTGTCTCCTTTCGTCTCTCCCTTCCTCTCTCTCTCTCTCTCTCTCTCTCTCCTCTCTCTTGTCCTCCTCGCCACCTCTCTTTAATCGGCCGCGTGCCGCCGGCGGAGAGGCAGTATGGCAATATGCGAAGCGAGCCAAGCCCGTTTAATATCGCAGATCGAGGCACAAATGAATATTCATTAAACACATTTTTCCGATTTTAATTACATCCCCTAAGCGGATCTGGCCTGAGCTTACGCAGCTCTTCTCTC
>JANQDE010000035.1:122925-176126 GCA_037157785.1 Cephalotes varians
GTCTCTCCTTTCCACCTTTCTCCTGTCACTTTCTCTTTTCCTCGCTGAGTTGCATCGCCCCTCACAAACCCCCGCCATTCTTTCTCTTTCTCTCCAAGATCCGTACGCTTTTTAATGAAATCCCCATGGTATAGGAGCAACGAACGCCATTATTAATATCACCGGTCTATCTTTGAGCACAATAAAGAATTACTTTGTTATTAATTCCAATGTCCGACCCCCTTGCTTCTCTTACGTCATCGCCGCAATGTACGGGTCGCTGTCGCGCCATCGTACAAAATTGGCATACGCTGATCTGTATCATGTTAAAATACTTGCTTCTCTTCGACGTGAGGTGTTGATACGACGCCGTCAAAATTTAATTTAGGTACATGGAGAAATATTCCATTCGCGACGTCGCATACGCGTTCGCATTTATCGTTTGAAGTTTAATTTTGGTTTTAATGTAACATTGTTGAGAAACACGTAAATGTTTCTAATGTAACGTACACAGAGCGCCGATTAAAAATTTGCAGCGAGAGAAAAAAGAGATATTAAAGTTTCTATTCATTACTCTACTGCGAATTTTATTTTAATTAGATCAAACAGAGATTTACTTCTTTCCAAATTAAAATTAACTTTCATTAGCAAAACCGTCTAATTCTGTTAAAAAACAAAATTTTTCTTATTTTTATATGAAAGAATCATAATTTGCCAATATATGTACTTACGATAAGTTCACAAAACAATTCCAAGAAAGAGATTCAAAACGCAATTTTATTCAATAAATTTTATTTAACAATTATAATCTATTCTTTTAAATATAACTTTTTAAAAAAAGTAGCTTTCATGTTTTAGTTATTTATCATATGAATGAGAAAAGATATTTTTATAAATATATTTTATTTGTTAGATAATAGATAACCGCTTTGATTAAATCCGATAGTAGCTCATTAGCTGTGACTAATGTCAATCTCTTTTATTATATTATACTTGATATCTACACTTAACTTTTTGTCCTTGATTTTATATCTTCAAATAATTATCAAATATAAAAAAGATGCTTTTCATTCATAAATTTGTTCACTTATTTTATAAATTAATAAGAATTCAATTATAGTCAATTATAGTTTTTGTCTGTAAATAAACAAGTTTTAGGTTATACAGTAATAAATTAGTTGTATATTTTATTATGACCTGAAATAAAACACCGAAAGCCAGTGAAAATTTTCTTTTAGTTCATTTATGTATATAAATATTTTTTTAAGTTTTTAAAAATTTGTAAATCATAAACTTATATGTAATTCCAGAAAATAAGAAAGAGTTTGTAGAATTTGTAATTAATTTATTAAAATATACGCAATTCACGACATACATTCTTAAATTTCGGTAAGCGAGAGCAGTGCGGTTCAAAGCGTCTCGTTAAACAGTCATACAGACCTCTTTCAACCCCTGCGCGGTTTTTTTCGCTCTGTTTCTCTCTTTCTCTCCTGCCGGCTCCAGACACCCCCGAATTTTTCTTTGTGTCCTGTCTCCCCCTGTGCGTCCTCACCCTCATCGCGAATCGCGCACACATGACGCGATGGCGAACGGCAAACGGATAACGCATGCGCCTGACATGATATTTTTTCTTCTTTCATGGCATCCCCACCCCATTCCGCCTCTTATAAGGCGAGGGGTGGTTTGGTGGTCGAGAGTACGGGTCGGTGAAGTAAGGGTGTTGCTACGAGCAACGCTAACGAGCTCCATGAGCGTCGTCAGATAGAGCAACACACCACCATGGTATCCTCGTGGCAACCCTCGCCCGCACACCCTCTACGGGTGTGCTCCTACGACGCTACGACAAATCTCATAGAAAGTTGGTTATGCATAAATACAATCGGTTATGCGGCTATCGGCAGCTACAGAAATAGAACGTTAAATGCGTTTGATTCTAAAATTGTTTTTGATTTGTTTCTCTAAATCGCAAATTTTATTAAATTCTTATTGAAATAAAAAATATGTTTGTATATATTGCATATATTACTTAATTTTGAAACCCTTAAACAATAAACTAGGATTATGAAAACATTATCAGAAATTATTAAAACAATTATTACATATTACAAATATTACAAATTAAAATGCGTAGTAAACTATCATACACAATAAAATTATGTATATATAGTATATATAGTAAAAGCTATCTTAATTTTTCAAAATTAAAATCATCTTAATTCTTTATTTATAAATAAAAATAAATACAAAAAAATATAATTAAAAAGTTTCTTATAAACGCATAATCAAATTTCATAGAAAGAATTCAAAAATTTGTGTTAAAGTTATTCTTGGTAAATTTGAATATAGATTGTCAACAGATATCATTAATTAATATTGATAAAAGTCACTGTTTTACAAATTTTTAGATATTTTTCAATTATTTTTGTATTAAATGCATATATTTATATTTGTGTAAAAATACGTCCCATACATATATTATAAATATTACTATAGGTATTTTTTTACGTCATCCGTATTATAAAAAGAAAATTGATAATCTTCATAAGTTTTTTATCAGAAACATTTTTAAACATCTGCTTTTAATTGTCAAATTGATATAACCGTTATAAATACTTTTTTATTTTAACATTATTAAATAAATTTAAGTATAAATCTACGTCAATTTTACAAAGTTTTCCAGAAAATTATTGATGCTGTTTAATTATATACCTACTTAAAAAAAAATACATATGAGATAGCAAATAAAACAAAATTAGAATCATAAAAATATAAAAGTTTCTTCGGACTAATTTAATATTAAAGGAAAGAAACGATTTTTACTTTTGGAAAGATTGTTAGGATCACGCGGTTAGGGATGAATCAACGAGGGTTTGTCGACCACGACAGACCGCGGGAGGGTTGCTGCCGGAGTGGGAAGGCAATTACGTAATCAAGTAATTAGTCCCTGACCTCAGATAACAGGTTTCCTCGTAGTATTCAACTGTCCCGATTTTCTCCGTAACCTCCTCCGAATTCCTATACCTTTGTGTATTTATGTATTTAATTCAGTCTCAATGACGAATATATACATATGAAAACCAATTTGAAAAATTACAATTTGAAAGCTTAACAATAATAAACAATCTTGGAATAAAGTATTCTAGACGATGTATAACTATTTAAAATAATTTTTTGATCACTTAGTTATTATAAAATTATATTAATTATATTAAGTCGCGATACAAAAGTTCTTGCCGATTTTTTTTTATTACAATAAAAAAATCAATACAATATAAATTAATCAGAGTATTTTCCATCGCGGTGGAAATAAAATATGAGACATAAACAAAGGAACATAAAAGCCACACAAGATGTCAATGATTAAAAATATTTATAAAATATAATAAAAAAGAACAAACGTTTCGACCTTCAACTAGGTCATCTTCAGTGTTCGTTAATTATAAATGTTCAAAACTAAAATGGCTCTAAAATATATAATTCCCTAGGAGCACAAATGGATTTTGATACGCAACATAGCGTTCAATTTTAGAAATCTAATGCAATTCATCCTCTTCCAACTGTAGGACGTCCGGAGTGTTCTTTCACTGATATTGAAATCACCATTTTTAAATCACTTAAACCATTCGCATGTTCTAATGGGCTTTCTCTTAAAACATTTTCATTATACGTCTCTCAAATAATTCCGTCTGCATCAGCAGCACTTTTCTTTTCTGGTGAAAACAAAAGGCAATAACGAATATTTTATCTAACTCCATTTTTAATGGTTGTACTAAATGTAAAGTTATGTTGACATCTATGACTTGTCATGTATAAATGTTAACGCCAACTTACGAAATCATAAATGTTTCTGCTTATACAATCATACTAATGTACATGCGTAGCATGTGTCAGACATCTACCTGCATCGGCAAGAATTTTTGCACCTAATAGAATATTATCTAATATAATGTTGATATAAAAATTTATATGATAAATTAAATTTATAATTACATTATATCTATAAATTCTACATTACATCTGTAAATCTATTATTCTTAAAAGAAAATAACAGTTTGGCATATTTTAAAGTATATTTGACGTGCTCTCTAGATATGTAATTTTTTCTTGGCATGTACACACACAACATAGTGGGCGTTTTTCACTCGCTGGAGATTTACGAGGGCGAGGGTAGCGAACATTATGGGTGGCGAACTGACGTCGGTGAAGGCAGTCAGAGGAGGCCGAGTGAACCTTACTTATTGCTATATTTTAATATAACGATGGTATAAGAACACCCCTCCTTGCCGTAACATTTATTTCGATGCCATCCTCTCTCGTTCGTCTCCGTAATCCCTTTGCGGTTTCGCATTAATATTCCATGCGCAATGTACGAGCCGCCACATGTATTAGTGCATGCTCGTGATATACGAAACACCTGCGGCGAGATCAATTTTACTCGAAGAGCTCGCGAGTTCTTCCCGCAAAAATCATCAAACACAAATGAAAAGAAATATATTCTTTCACAATTGTTTAAATTATTTATATATTTTTTGATATTAGAAAAACAAATATATTACTATATATAAGCTTTCTGTGATTTATCCAATTACAGAAATGATAAAGAGCAAGTCTACAATAAGTATAAAGAAAATATACATAAAATATTTAGAAACGGTCGAAATTCTAAATTTTATTAATCTCGTTTTTTATAAACCCCGAATATTTTTTTAACGCTATTATTTTTTATAAGGTACATGTTTGAAACGAGAGAGTACGAGAGTAAAACCAGGAGCCAGAGGAACGAGGAATCGCGAAGAATGATCAACGAAACGTGAAACGAGTCACAGTCGACAGCCTGTTCTCTCACGATTATTGTCCATCGCACAAAGAACGTTCTTTTTTCATTCCTCTCTTTCCTTCCTTTTTTTCTTTCTATATCAGTCAGTTCTTTTCCTCATCTTGATGGGTAATGCCGGCTTGGATATAATAATGACCCCGCGCAAGGTACAATACGATATCTTCTTTTGCTAAATTATCGGCGAGTTACTCTCTTAAACTTCTGTTTCTCTCAAGAAACCGGCGGTATCTTTCTTTATCTTCATTTTTGCGGTTTTGTCTTTTCTTATTAAATTGCTGCTAAATATCCGACTAGAATATACATATTATATTTTAGTGTAATTTAGATTTGAGAATGCTTTAAAATAAACAATAAATAATTTCTGCATATAATAATAATAATATATTTAAATAATAATATATTTAACTTATATATTTATTTTAACAATAAAATATTAAAATATTGATCAATAAATGTATAAATTTTTCAAATTTCTTTAATTTTTTATACAAGTATGTCTGTGCAAAAATAAAATCTTAATTATGTGCTAACTTTTTATAAAATATTCATCGTCCAAATTCCGTAAAAGCATAGGAATGATGTCTTCGGAGAAATATAATTAGTGGAGTTCGTAATGATAATAGGATCAATGACGGGAATTTTGATGACCGAATGCAAACGCGCGTCGGGGCGATAAGAAAATTCCCATCACCATAATATTCGCGCCAGATCTCGGTTTATTTTCGCAAGCAGACGACGGCTGAAGCAATTCGCGCGGAAGCTGGAGACACAAACAATCTGGCGCGCTCGCGGATGATAAATGTTTTCGTTTCGCGGCACCGCCGAAGTGTAGTGCTTTTAAATCCAATTCCCATAATGCTCGCCGACTCCCTCTCTCCGAATCGTCCCGTTCATTCCTTGTCTAACCGATGAGGAGAACGGACCGAGAGATTGAAGGGGGATGGTTGAGGATGCGAGATTCGCAAGCGCGTCCAAACAAACCAAGACCGAGGGATTTGGAGTGCTTCACGTTCTGAGGGATTTCGTAAGCGCGCGCACGGTTCGTCGTTGTCTCATTTTCTCGTGCGCGAGGTCCTCTTCCCGAAAAAAATGCCGAAATTACGCGTATGCAAAACGAGAGTCTTCTTTCAGTCGCATCGCCGGCGATTGAAACGCGTTAGACCGCTTTTCCCACTTCGCGAGGGTGTCGGATTGATATTGGGGTTCCTCACCTCCAAATGGATGAGTCGTTCCATTATTGGAAAAGACGAAAGAGAGATATTTACATTTTACACGAGTGTTCGATGAATATTTTAAAAATGCGTAATCGTTCTTAATTTCATATTACTAGATTACAACATTCTATTAATCTGTGTAATTTCTTTATTATTATATTTTATATTATATTTTTAATCCCTCTCATAAACAAAATATATTTTATATATAAAAGTGTACATTTCTCTCTCTTTCTTTTCTAAAATTAATAATATTTTTATACGTTATTATTATATATATTATTTATTCTAAATGCTACTGATTAGCTGTTATTTGCGACTGTTTCTTTTCAATATTTTCAATGAAGAATTTTCTGCACTATATATCACTAATGTAGATTTATAGCATGATTTTACAGATGTACAATACATTCGCAGTGGAACACGCGCACATACGAAAAGAGTCATGCTGTGAAATAATCCCCTATGCCGGCTTATTGATCAGATCACAAGTCGTTGGAACACGCTACCCAATTCCGACCACCACACCCACCGCCTACCCTTCAGAAACGGGGCATTTTTATTCGTGCAGTCTCACCCTCGTCGTTCCTTCCATCTCACCTCACCTCATCGCATCTCCCTGCCCCCATGACACCCCTCGCGGGGACATTGGGGTGGCAAAGTCGCGAGAACGCCATTTTTTATTTCACCTACGTCGAGGCATAGTAGCATGCGAAATCATTAATAATAGACTGCGGTAGTTCCTACGAGGATTAACGAAAGAAAGAGAAGAAAAGAGGATTATGTTTATTCTATGGGATTACGATTACTTTTCTAATAAACGTTTGGAGCAAAATAGATGACGAAGATAAGAAACATTACGTAGCGACATGATAAATTCAACAGAAATTAGCAACGAATATCACGATTATGTTTGATTATGTATATATATTTTGCTACAGTCTTGATATAGTATATTATAAAATAAGCTAAAATAAAAAGGAAATAATAAGAATAAATATAAATTCGACATGTAGTATTTTCTATGTAATTTTCTATGCTTTTCAGCGCTAAATTTATATTTAAATATATAATATATATAAAACCTTTATGTATGTAAAAGAAGTAGTTAACTTGCTGACAGAATAAAAGTACCAATGGAAAAAAAGTGAAACAAATTAACATACATATTTTTTAAAAATTATTATCCGTTAAAATTTTGCGAATCTTTGTCCAATTGCGACAATATTTGATGTTTTGTTATGTATATTTACAACGTATATATCTTCTCCATACTTTTTCTCCTCCCATTTATTCAAGCAGTTCTCGAGCTCGGTCCCCGCTCGAGGGTGGATTCACTGCTGCTGCATCGAAGAAAGAGGACTTTTGGTGTTTCGTCAGAGGAAGCTGAAACGAGGAACGAAGAAGGACGGAGAGTGGCTAGTTGGGGTTGGTTAAATAAGGAACAGAAATAAATAGGAAGGGAAGAAAAGAGCTCGTTAGGGGGTCTCCGCGAGTTTCCGAGTACCCAACTACCCAACCAAACCCTCCTGTTTTCCATCCCGCTCTCGTCTCTTTCTCTTTCTCTTCTTCCTTCTTCTGATTTATCTCTTTTCGTTTTGCGCACGTACAGCGCCATACTTTTGCATCGCGACTTTTCGATATCTCGTGACATGTTTGCTCGTAATAGAATTGAAACGATGGCGGAACATTCATAATTGATGATAGTTGATTTGTGTTCTTTTATTATCAAAATAATATGTATCAAAACTCGCGATTTTTTTAAAATCACAAATATTACAAATCAAGACATTGATAACTTTCTTATTTATTAATAAAAAATAAAAGAAGACTTAATAAATTCTAAAGTTTTTTTAAATAAAATTTACTTTAATCAATTTTTAATTTAAATCTTAGTTTTTAAACATTTATATGTAAAAAATTGAAAAGTTATATTTTACATTTTAATTTTTATAAATTTATGTATTACAAATTTATGTATTACATACTTATAAATAAATATCGAAAAAGAGATGTGACAATAATGAAACATTAGTTTTTTTTTTATATGTATATCATCAAATTTTATTTTATGTATCATCATTTAATGACATTGATGACGTTGCATTAAAAGCACAGATGTGGAGACTACTATTAAGAACAAAATCACTTTCATTCAGTGTGTCCTTTCTCTCTACAAAACTGTCGAAATCGTGACGGTAATCGCTACTGGCTGTACTAAATATTAACGGGTTAATTTCTTGCAAGATAGTCCATCTCCGTGGCCAAAGAGCCAAAGAGCCAAAGAGCGGCCAACCCTTTCATCGAGGAAGGAAGGAAGGAAGGAAGGAAGCAAGATCCCGATGAAGGGTCGGTCAGATTCTGTCGAGGGCTTTCGTTGGTCGAGTTTAACGGGGTTTTGCTGGTCGCGACGGTCTCCGGTTTGAGGCAGGTAGATACACGAGGGTTAGGGACGGGGACGTTTTAGCAAGTTACGAGCAATTGCCCACTGCCATTCTGCGCCATCGCTTCGTTCTTTAACCAACCGGCCCTCTCTGCCCATCACTGAGACCCCTTTCTACCTCCTTGCACGAAGGGTAGCGCTTGATAGGAACCGGGAAAATTGCGTGATTAACCGAAACCGTCTCCTGGGCTCATCAACACGCTTCTGCAACCACGAGAATCGGCCTGCCTTCGAGCTATAATGGCCACCGTTCTAAAAGACTACGACCGATCTCTTTCGATGAGCCTCTCTTCCTCTTCACCCTCCAGCGGGATCGACTGATCGTCCGTAAACCGTCCAATCGTTGTTGGTGGACCGCACATCGTGTTCTTGGTTTTATTGCCGACAACGTAACCTATCGACAGACTACTGAAGATTGTTGTGGGATTAAGGGACTCGTAGATTACAGAGGCCATATAACATTGAAGCACGACGTAAATAACACGATCAATTGGTTGGATTGGCCATATATGCAATGTCCTAGATATGTCGCGTATAAATTGCAATCATAAATTTTTTAACAATTGTAGAATCAATTTATTTTTGATAGAAATATGCTCATATGCTATGTCTTTTTTAAAACAAATTTATGAAATTTCATACATTAAACATACATTTTTATTATTTAAATATTAAAGTTAATAATAAAATGTTTTAAAGTAAAATGTATCTATATATGTGTGCAAAATGTAAGATACTCCAGTAATTTAATTTCTTGTCATAATCTGTTTTTTTATTGATTTATAACTGGAAAATTGTTAATGTTTCTATAATAAAATTTTGTAGACGTAACATCACAGCATCGCGTTTTGCGAAGAAATGAGTGGTCGTGCGGGTCATGGCAATCTATCATTTCTCTTTTTAATCAATATCAATATTTTCTCTTTTTTTATTATTTTAAATAAGTAATACAATTTAAATAAAATTAACCTTGTATAAAGGTAAATTATTGCGACCATTATAAATGTAACATGGTCTATAATATCCCGATGCAATATTTAAAACAATAATCTGTTAAGTAAAAATTGTTACGCAAATTTATTAAGAAACTTTCTGTAATAAATAAAATAATATTTGTAAGTATATATAACTATTTTTATGTTTATTTCATGTACATTTTGTGTGTACAAACATGTATGTGTGTTTGCACGTTTTATATTCTAAAATTGCTATTATAAACTTATATGTATTATTATATGTCAAAAATATTATGTATTTTATTGTTCAAATAAAAATTGTAAGGATAATAAGCATGTCTTTGTGTGTATGAGGAAAAAAGTAGAAAAATATTTTATTAAAAATTTTATTTTAATCCGGAAATAATTATCGAGGGAGATGAGTATCGATTGCATTCGTTTTGTGTGCTTCCTTCCCTCTTCTACTTAAATCTGACGATCTGGGATTGAATTATTTGGCAGTCGCGAAATTACGCGAGCAGAATCAGCGTAAGCAGCGAAACGATAGACGAGGCTTAATATGGATAATCCGCGGTTGATTGGCTCAATTAAAGGCGTCCGGGAGAATGCAGACGAATCGAGAATGAATTCTTCCTTAGAAATGAGAACGAAACGAGATTTGAAGGATATTCGTATTGTGCATATTATTTTATACGCAAAATATCGCTGAAGAAATAAACGTTTATTTAAAGAGATGACCGGAAATGGAATTATTTCAATAAAATATAATTAATTTTTATGTCGAAAAAATAAAGTTACTCGTATTCATTTTATGTCTACAGCGTTCGTATGTGCCTATATACATTTATGAATTCAACACTTTTGCGAGATTTAATAAAAGCTTAAGCAGGATTAGTCAATCAAATCTACTCTATATTTTCACTTATTGCGAGATATTTTTTAAAGAAAAGGTTACTGTAAGAAATATTTGACTGAAAAGCAGATATTTCTTTAATTTAAAAAATACTAGATAAAAAAATTGAAAAATTTCTGAAATTATTAATGAAATTATTAATACATAACGATAATACATGCGTTGCTTCATAGGAAAAGAAGAAAATAAGTCTCATTTGGCACGAATACATGAGTCGGTAGTCAAGAATATAACTAACGAGCAGTCGTGGCAATCTCCATTTTCAAGATAAAACCCGTCCTTCATACTTTCCGGCCTTTCCGAGATGCAGCCTTTGTCGCTAGCATTGTAATCAGAAGGTGACAATACGATTTCTAACATATTCTGGCAGCATTAATGTTCAACAGATAGTAAGATCTATACGTATATGTAGATAATAGAAAGAGAGATTGTAAATATAAAAAAACTAGGATTCTATCTTTCTCTCTTTTCTTAATTTCCTTTCATTTCTTTAAGCTCAAAAAATTTCAGATTTACAAAATTGTTAACAGTTTTGTTATTTATTTAGAGTTCGCAGTAATTTTATGTAAGCAGTTTAGGTATATAATATTTATGCTAATTTAATTAATTGTAACATTTTAATAAAAGAACACGCAACACATAAATAAATTATTTTTTTTCATTAATTTCAACATCATTGTTTTGTGTAATAAAATAAAAAGAAATATACACGAGGGTAATTATATAATCGCAATTCAACATTGTAGTACGTAAATAACTACCTTATTTGCGAAGTACGTAATATACCGACTTTTCTTTGTGATAGTAGGATAATGTAATCCGACCTGCGCGGGTACATTAGCCGGAAGGCACTGTGGGATATCCTGTACCGTAGGTTGTCCTAATTGTCCCTCAGGAGTCACGGTGTACACAGGCTAAGTTTTTTTTTAAATTCGTCCCTTTTGTGTACACAAAATTATATCCCGATCTGTCATCGAGGAGCGAACGCGAGTGTCAGATTTCATTGAGACGACGACGCAATATCACAGCAATCGAAAGTATTATTCAGAATTTTTATTACTGAATGACGCAATAGTTTACTTTTTACGAGATCGTTAACATATTTTATTTTACTTTAAATATGTGTTACATCATTTCTTTTGTAAGAGGAATTATTTTTTCATATAATATTGCAGTGATTAAGTACATTATTATATACAGGATTTTTCAACCAGTGTGCCGCAAAATGTCTTCAAGTGTGTCACGAAAATTTTAGAGAAGATAAAAAAAGTGAAAAAATTTAGAAATAAGTAAGAAAGAAGTAAAATAAAAATATTTTAAAAATTGTGAAAATGATCTAAATTGTTTACTCTTATTTTTAATGAAAGCAGTATTGCCATTGCAATAAAATTACTTTTAAAATAAAAATCACGATAAAATAAAAAATAAGAACTTTAAAACTTTACTTTTTATTTCTGAGTGTCGTGTTAGCGATATCTGATAAAAGATCTTTGCTGAGCGCTGAAGCGTGTACACTTAATGACGTACCTTGACAAATTTAGCTCATTATTTAATGTGCCGCTAAAATTAAAAAGTAAAAAGTTGGAAAACACTGGTATACAACTGTCTTGTGTCCCATAATGTTATCGATAAAAGTTTTGGTTTAGCTAACACTTTCGAATTATTAGCATCTGCATTGAAAAATTTGCGATTGATTGAATTAACTATATGTTAATTGTTTATTGTCTCTATCATAATAATCCAAGTTAGATAACGGATCTTGCTGCTAATTCGATATCTCATTTCGATAATTGGGACCGGCCCGAGTTGTTTACTTTTGAGCCAACGAGTCATCCGCTCTTTCGAAATGACGTTAATTAGACTGCCCCTTGTTGAGGGTTGACTCAATATCAGCGGCCGATTATATTCTATCTCTTGAAAGAAAGTGCTTAAAAAGCTATCCCCATTATGATTTCCGTATTAATAAATTGAGGTCGATCAAATTCGTTTGCCTTTATTTTAAATCGAGACGATCATCACTGTTCTTTTCTCGATGCTATTATCTTTTGTGCATTCGACGGTAGAAAACCTGTCCTCTAATGATCGCGAAAAGTAAACTTTGATATATCATGTGTATAATTTCGCTTGATTTTTAAATAAAAGAATAATTTGATTGTTGCTTAAAATGTGCCGCATGTATATGATATATTATAAAAATATCACGAATTTCTCATATCAAAAATTTTGTTTTTGTCTTATAAAATATTCTCTCAGTTTTCGAAAGCACAACAATAAATAAATAAAAAATTTCCATAAAAAAATTATATATATATATATAAAATACTTATACGAATGTAATGTAGTACCTAATCTATCAAGTAGAGATATTTTCATGTCTAATAACAGAAGTTTTTAAAGTTAAATATTAATTGCGATGATAAACATTATTTATATATATATATATTTTTTTCATAGTATTTTATTATTTTTAAATTCTGTCTAAATATATCGAGGGAAATTAAATTGATTACACCAAAAGATAAATTTTCATGATGAGCATTGAATTTCATCGGTCAAAGGAGTCAATCATGTGATCACCGGGTGGCATAACACAGTCTTTATATACTTTGTATACATCCAATATATATATGTATATAAAGAAAGATAAGAGCCAAAAGAAAGGATAGGCAAAGAGCTGGAGAGAACGTGAGAGGAAAGAATTAATCGAGTCTTGTAGGATGATATGAACCATACACGAGGCAATCTGCCGGAATCCTGAAGAACGATCGACAATGTTTCAGGACTAGCAAACCGTCTGGAAGATCGTTGACTAAAAGAGTCAAACGTAGAGACTGACGCCCAGATGCACATCTACACACGCATCATATGCCAGTCCAGAGAGTCTTTATATGAATACACGAATTAGATTCACACACACACGTATGTATTCACACAGCATACACATATAAATATTATACTCATCGCACAGACGTCGGTCAACCGTGAGAACGTCCTTTGGTAAAACCTGAATTCCTTGTGCTTAATTGATCTGCGAGTCAGTTTGGGTTCCAGAAAAAGAACAGGAAGCCACTCGTATACATGGCTCCTTCCGTTCCCAACGATCGAGATCGATCTCTCGTCGACCGGCGGACAGCAGCAGGTAAAGATGCAAACGCGAGTCAAGGTCATGGATGCACTTAATAGCTTTCAGTCAGATATATTGTTATTAATTTGCGATAGAGCAATCTTTCATATCCCGATATTTTTCTAAAGATAGGAAGAAAGAGAGTTTCAGGTAAAGTTAATATTTTAACTATACATAATTAAAAAAAGTTTGCAATAATTAATATCAAGAAAAAAATAAGACTTATAAAATAGCGCATATTGAATTTCGATATGGAAAGTATAATATATTATAACAAATATTTTTTACAGAATTCATATTTTTACGGAATTTTCGAAAAACACTGGTAACAAAAATGTTTATTAATACTTTGCTTGTTTCACTCTAAGTAATTTAAACATACACATCCATTTTATTACTTAAATTGCATTAATTCATAAGAGAATAAGATTGTATATTCATACAAAAATAAAAACTTCTAAAAATATACATAAAAATATAAAATATATATAAAAATATAAATTGAGAAAATAAAAGAATATACTAGAGAGGATTATTGAAAGATAACGAAAAATATCGAAAGACAATAAAAGATTATAAAAGTCAAAATTATAAAAATCTTTTTCTTTTCCTATATTCGTTCTTCGAGCAGAAGACCGCGCTAAATAGACAAGACAGCGGGAAAGACAAAGTGCCAGATTCTCTTTTTTATTAGTCGATTTGCAAAGCTATCGTGAACACCCCGTCTATTATCTGTCTTGAAAAACGATCGGCAGGAAAAAGATGTCTCATCGGGAATGGACGGACAGGAGCGAGCCCGGTGTCGGCCGCGCGATCAGCCTGCGGGCAGCTTGTGGACAAAGCAGCAGCAGCAGCCGTAACAGCAGCAGGTGATCCCGATATAATGGTACGTATACGTGTGTACGTACGCTGCACGTGTGCGGTGCACCCACGTGTCGCACCATGCGCCCGGTGTATCGCGTTCGCCGTAGCCGATTGGTCATCCGGCGTACCACATTGTGACGAACGAGGCCGAGAAGCGGATAAGAACGAGCAGGTTCTTCCGATAACGACGGATCTAATTTTCAAGAAGCGACGTACATTTGCATGCGTTCCGAGCGAATTGCGTGTTTCGTGAAACAACCGTTGCTTATTTCCAAAAAGGTGAAACGTGGCACGGTAATTATACGGCTGCAAAAATCGTGTGTAGTGCGACGACGTACCCTCGATCGGCTCGGTTAATTTTTTTCGATCATCTTAAACTCATTGAATTTCGCAATTCTTTTTAGACATTTCGATGCATTTTTTTTTTTTTTTTTGATGACATTTTTTGTTCTTTTGATCGAAGCATGAGTTGAGGCAAAAGATTTAATTTTTCACACGATGACAAGTGTTTGTTATTAAGAAATAATTCTTGATAACAGTTTGAATGTGTTTACAATAATATATTGCTATATGTGTTTACAATAATATATTGCTATATGTGATGACTTACTGAAATTTATTTAATTATCTCGTTTCGGAAAGTTCTTACAAACGATACCAAGACTCGCACAGGAAATCAATAATTGGCCGTATCGACTTTCGATTTATCAAGGCGCACACGATCGTCTCTTTGTCTTGCTTCATGATAGGGCTGGTACCCCAATCAAGACAAGCGGACAGTGTTTACGAAGTGTCGTACCACCGACGAGCTAATGGCTCGAAGACATTAAGTTAATTGCTCGGCACGTCGTACCTGTGTACTCGTATTTGCGTGCGCGACGAGCCCATCTTTCTTTCGCTATCTGCTTTCAACCCTCGTGTTCCCTACTTCTTGCCGCCGTCACGTAATGTTCATCGTAATGGAAGTATCGTAAAGGACACGAGTGATTCTGCCGAGTGAAATTTCCGTGGAGAAAACCTCATCTTTGTCGTCACTGTTCGATCAATTAAAACGAAAATCCGTAGGCAAACTGTAATATTTTACAAATTCAAATGCGTGATGTTAAACGTAGATATTAATTAAACGTAGTTGCAAATTTTTATCAAATTTTACAAAACATCGAAATTAAATCAAGCATAATAAATAATATAAATACATAAAAAAGATATCTAATGTAATTTTTTTTTTTTTAAATTGTTGCAAACAATTGCGCTGTCTCTATTAAATATTAGAATATTAAATTACATGATATGCAAATATTGCTAACAAAGGATATTTTCCTTCTTTCGCAAAAAATCTGCCATTAAAAATAAGATGATGATGATGATGATAATAATAATAATAATAATAATTTGTCAATACCCAGTGATAAATGAGCGCGTTCAATTATGGAAATGATTTCCTAATAACCGATAATTGAAAATCTCTTATTCCAAGAGTTATCTTTGATAAAATCATACAAACTAGCGATAAACTATTATAAACCTAAATTCACAAAATAGGAAATATGTAAATACGATGTCTAGTGTAATTTTAGCATACGCCATCGCGTTCGCTCCGCACTCTCGCCCCTTTACGCGTAAAAGGAAAAACAACCCCGTCGTAGTTAGAGAGGGACTACGGCACCTCCGTCGCTGATTTTTCCTGCCCGTCGAACCGTCTACGTGTATTTACATAAAATGGCGAGTCGTCGGAATTTTTAAATCAAATTCCTTATCGAACAAGCACGAGCTTGTGCAAAAGGGGAGACTGGCGGGGTGGTGAGCCGGCGGTGCGAAAAAGGTGAGTCTCTATCTACCACCAGCGAGATAACGAGCTCGTTCCTTTTCCACGATCCTCTGCACTCCGAGGTACTCGCAACCCCCGTCGGAGCTTTCCTCTCTCTTTTTCTCTTCCGCTCGATCTCTGTTCCTCTTTCACTTCGCGACTTTCCAAGCCGTGACCCAATGCGGGAAATGAGAAAATGATAAGAAAATATACTCTTGAAGGCTGCGCGGACTAAGAGACTCGGAAGTGTGAACGGACAAAGTCACGTGATAATAGAAAGCGTTATGTGATATCAAATATTTAGGTATCTTTTTACAGAAATATTAAAATATTAATATATATTTGATATTAATTATATATATTGATTATATCTATGATTATATCTATTGCAAGTCTTATTAAATTTTCTATCTAAAATTATTTCTCGCAGGTTATATTTCAGCAAGTATTGTATGATTATGTTTTTATAATATATATAAGATCTTAAATTTTTTAAATTTACTTTTTAATTTATTTAATTTATTTAAAAAAAATTAACTATTTAATTTATACTGAATATTGTTAATATGGACATTTTTTTCACGTGCTAAATCAAACATTATCTATTAACATGCTATTTTATATAGTTCTTCACACAAGTGGAGCAAAGAAAGAGAAGACGTAATGCTAGATAATTAAACAATCTGTGATTTAGAACGTATGGCATTGCTTTAGTATAATTCTTTATTATAATTTCTTATTATAAATGTAAAAGAGTTTGCCGCAATGTCTTGCGCGATACCCACGAAAATATTCGTCGAAATGAGCACAAAGGCGGAACGAAAGATCGTGGATGTGCGTGAGCGAAGGAGAATAAGAAATCGAGGATAGTGGAAAAGGAGGGGCCATCGAGGACATAAATCTTCGAAGCTTCCTTATCAAAGGTACTCCACCGGGAAATGGCGGCAATCTTCTAGGTTCTCTTCTCGTTCTTGAAATAAAGAAGCCAATCACAAAGCCGATGTGGCGTTGATCCAGAATGCGAAATTTAATTTTAAATTTATTATGTAGAACGATATCCTACACGTTTATTACATATTCTTGTATATTTATATTAACCTAACGTACTTACAATCAAAACTTCATAATCAATTGGACCAACTTGGTCCAATAAAATCAAAAGAATAAGATTATCCTATTCAGCTGTAAAATTTAAATTTCTAAATTACACTTATAAAATTATTTATACCAACGAAAATACTCAATTTTGTTTAACTAAATATTACATGATAAAGAGATACTGAAATTGGATGATAAAATGAAGCAATAATTTTATAATATTTTGTACAAGAGTAAAATAAAATTTTGCATACTCACTCAATCGTGGAAATAAATTATTCGTGTAAAAAATGTGATCATGATATATAATTTATTGCTCATTTTTTAATACTTTATACAATAATTCAAGATAATGCAATAGCGATCTGGAAGAAGATTGGTTCGGTAAACACATTAATCCACTAAATATAGTGAATTTGCTTCGGTGAATTTGTGGCAATGCAGTCATCGTATAATGCATCTGCGCACGTATAGTGCATAGTCGTTATCTTGGTAGTTGATCTCTCCTTCAAGGGCTATCGAGCGAGAAGAAGAGGGAAAGAGAAAGAGAAAGGAAGAGAAGCCATCCTCGAGTCATGGAAAATAGGAGTGCTATCGAGAAGAGAGAAAGAGAAGAGAAAGGTAGATGGAGAGAGAGAGAGAAAGAGAGAGAGAGATCTCGTAAGAAAAGAGAAGAGGACTCTTAGCTTTCGCAAGTATTATCTTGTCAGCACGGATAACGACACCTTGGCGTCGTACCTACGGCCCTCATCAATTATAAATCCCACCCACCAATCGCGATATCCCGATCCCATGGCCGCAACCGCGGATCGAGACGTCTCATTATCTCGCTAGTCGGACATCGCGGTTTCATCGAGCCATCTCAAGAAGCAGGAGAAAGACTGGCTCTAGAGAAGGAGCATTTCAAATGCGTATTGCAAAATTACAGACTTTTGTATCAATATTCCGATTTAGTAAAAGATTTTTATTCGATTATAGAAAATCACTATAAGCATCGCTTATAATACACATATCATAAATGTGTAAATGTTAAAATTTCAGAATAGTGGCGTCACAATTTTCTTTAAAGACATATTTGTCATTTCTGTTCAAAGTAAAGAATCTCGTGTAAATTTCATGCAGACTTATTGAAAATTATTAATCAATGTAAAATTCAATAATTGCTCCAAGTGACATTAATAGATATTTGATCAGTTAATCATTTAATATGATAATTGCGGATTTAATATAATTTAGAATAGCTAAATAATAGAGAAAGTGTGCGCGCGCGCGCGCGTGTGTATTTTAATGTTTCATTGATTTCAAATACACACCTAGCATTGCTCTTTATTAAGCAGAAGCAGCTTAAAAAAGTAGAAGCGCTGACGGGGCAAATGTCAAGCTTTATTATTAGAGTCTAACAACTCCATCATTAAGAAAATCCGAATGAATGGTTTGTTCGAAGTCTACGAAACGGCCCGCCATTGGAAAGAATTCTTCGACTCCCTCGGTCTCTCATTCTCGTGCAATAATCTACCCCGATGAACAAATGATATTTCGCTATAATGAAGGGTTCACGAGGCGGCCTAATAAAAAGCGGATGCTATTACGCCTCTTGTCCTCAGTTTTTTGCTCAGGGCCTGATATGTTTTCTTGTTGGGGCCCAACGACGGAAGCTATGTGATAATCGCGGCGATATCTTGATATCTCTTGTCCCTAATGATGCTTGGTAATGTCGCCTTAAAATAATATCGGCAGCAAAAAACCGTTTATATTTCAAGATATTGCTGATAGGGCTTGCTAAATAATATGTGAATGCGATAAGAAGTGTTACATTGATCAGAACAAAGAAAGCCTATTGACAATGGACAATGATATTGTAGTTTGCAATCGTACATATAAAGAAAAAATCGCAGATATTTCTTTCGTTATCAAACTATGATAGCATATTATAATGTCAAGAGAGCTACAAATGTCATAAAAAGTTTTTAATAAATTAAAAATTAATAACATATTTCCAGGCACCACAAAAATTGTAATCTAAATATATAAATATCTTCATGAAAATCATACGTAATGCAACCAAAATTAAAAAGTTTAGTTCTGACAATAATCCTATTAGAACAGATTATCATGTAAGGCGTCATCGTAAAACACTCGTTCTAAAGATAGTAACATAACGTGATTGTATAGCTGGTTATCTACTACAAGGAATAAGCATTATGTAAATTACGACCCCATTTAACCCTTCTACCAAACCTGATATCCATTAATGAAAATCTGGTTGCGTGATCTCAGGCGTCTATTAAATAGTATTTCTATTCATTGATATTCATTGATAATAGGAATTTTTTATTTACACTTATGTATACAAATATAAATAAAAAATTTTTGTTTAAGAAATCTATATACGTTTTTAATTTTTTGTATTTTTTGCAAAAATATTATTTAATTTAACACTAGTAACACTAATATTTTTTATTTTATTTATAAAAACATCTGCAATTTATCATGCACAGAAATAAAAATTAATTTCATAAATCTTCATTACTATAATATATAATACGTTAATAAAAATATAAAAAATTTAATAAAAATTTTTATTTGTTCATTAAATTTTGAATAATGTTTTTTTTCTTATAAAAGTCGATTTAAAAATAAACTTTTCATAGATGTTTCTCAATTCATTTATTGCGGTGTATTAAGTCATTCTTTTAATTTTCTCGATAGCCACAATAAAAATGTACTTTGTTCAACTATTTTTATTACTTTTCAAGAAACGCAATTCTTCTTTAATAATTATTCTGTAATAATTATTAAACTTTGTGGAAAACAATTAAAATTACATAAGTTTATTAATACAAGTCCTTTAATATGTAAAAGAAGAGGAACCAATCATAAAAAGTTAAGTTTTACATAACAGTACCAACCCTGTCCGAGCACGTCGCTGTCTCTGAAAAAAAAGTTACCCCTTAGAAAGAATTCTACTACATCGATGCGTTTGAGGGTTGAAAAGGGTGGACTGTTTTATCGACTCTCTCGTAGTTCTTAATTCTATTCAATTCTTTACGATCCTATCACCAGATTGTTCTGTCATCGTTATTTTTATAAAGTTTGCCTTTATTAAACCTCTAAAACGTTCAAGTGACAATGCAATATTCTTTTTCAGAGACACAAATATGTAATATGAAACACATAAATTTAAAATAATCAGTTAGAAGTTATTGTTATCAAAAAAGTTTGTAATAAAATATTATTAATTAATATTAAAATGCGTATTTCTATTTTCTTATAATTCAAATTAATATAAAAAGATAGACTTTTAAAAATGTTATGTCTTAAATCTTTCAATCTTCTTAAGTTTTTGTTATATATAATAGAAGTCCCATTGAAAATTTAATTATTAAATTATATTTTATATTTAAAACCTAAAAATTACGAATATGTATTAAAAAATTCTCATTGTAAAGATATTTCTATAATTAAAAAATATTGAATTAGTATTGATAAACATATAATGTGCTTCTAAAACTTAATTATTAACATAATTTAATTATATGTAATGTCATGTAATACAATTTATGACAATATTTTTATTATCCTTTTTACTCTCATTATATTAATTTACTTATAATATACTTATTATATTAATTTACTAATATTTTTCAGTAACAGGAATTTGAAGTTTTAAGGCTGAAAAATTATGTCATTGTTCAATATCAAGAATACATTAAATACATCTATTTTAAATAAATCAATGTTATTATCGCGATACATGTGGATTCTTATATTTGATATATTTTCGGATTGTATCTCTGTGTGTGTGTGTGTGTGTGGGGGGGGAGGGGTGCGCGCGCGCGCGTATGGTATTAGAGATGTACGCATACGCAACCCCGCGAGCATTCGGAACCGACATATCGCAGCGGAAATATCTCGACCGTGTAATAAAGCACAGAGAAAAATGTCGAAACTCGAAACCGAGACGAAGCGCGAGGTGCATAATGTACGAGTATCATACGTCACAATCAACTGCACGCGGCGCCAAACGCTTATTTCTCCGATGGCGCTGCCACGCTATGAAATTACACCAACTTGACTTACGTTCGTGAACGACAATCTGACGTAGTCTAAACTCAGTTTCACCCAACGAAAATAATTTTCTCGTATACCTCTAACGGTGTACCGACGTCAGTTACAGTCCGGAATTTTTCGGAATTTATTGATAATGGCCAAAATCTTGAACCGAGTTAAAGAGAGTGCTTTGGGCTTTGTTGAATTATTGTAGGTTTATCGCATGTTCTTTTTTCAACTTTTGCTATAATAATGTGATAATGCTTTTATTAATATAATGACTTAATTATATAATAATTTAGTTATAAAAATTAGTAATATTTAATATCAATTAATTCAGTAATATTTAAAATCTCCTTTTTATTGTTATTAATATAACAATCAAATATAAAAAAATATATATGATACAAAAATATGATAGATGTTTTTTAATTTAATAATCTTTATTAACAAGTTTCTGGATTTCTATAATAAAAATAAATTTTAATCAGCACTCTCAAATTAATTCATTTTTATAAAAATTAAAGTTCTTGTAGAAGAACATAACTTTTTTAGTTTTCCTAGATTTTTCCACGTATTAAATTCAATTTTTTAAATTTCAATATTTAATTTGCGAAAAAATTCAATGAAGAAAATAGTATAATATACATATGTAGTATTTTTCTTTTTAATTACGTATGTACATGTAATTAACTAGACATTTTAAACGGACATTTAATCTAGACATTTTAAATCAGAAATGGTCAAATAAAGAATCAGTCATCGATATTTTTTCTTTTATGATATCTATAAAATTTAAAAATCGCAATTTTTGATAAATGCGCAAAATTACAAACATACACACACACAAACACATACACAGGTACACATACACTCTCGTGCATTTCTCCATACACACAAATGAGCCCAATAATGTCCTTTGATTTTGTCCTTGAGAAATCCAGGATTACCAACAGAGAACATCAATATTCGACGGGTATATCGTACGAAATTTCAAGCATGGCCAGGCCGTTTGATGACAAGCGCACCCTCGCACGCAGAGGGAGGAAACCGAAATGCGTCCACCCTGTCCATCAAAGGGGGATGAATTCGACCAATTGATGGGTTTGGAGCCGGCGTCGATCAATCGACAAACTCCGCGCTCAAAGCCAATAGCCATTCCTACTCTACTGACCCTATTCGTTCGTTGCTCACTTCACCAATAAATTGGAATTTTTTCTCTCACATTTGCTATTATAAAAACCATGGATATATATTGAAATTTATATGTTTCTTGTATTATGTTTTTTTATTATATTTTGTTATAAAGATTTTAGCTGTGTAACGATTGTTTCTCACGATGTCACACTTTTCGCATTTTTAATCGATGTTTTACTTATCATTTTACTTATCTAATTTTTTTTCTAGTTTTTGCATATAAATAAATTTTGTGCATAACAAATAATTATGCAACAAAAAAACATCAAAATAGTTAAAAATTTATATTAAAAATAAATTAAAACAAAAAAGAATTAAAAAAAAATAATATTTAAAAAATTATACGTAATCTTTTTTTATTATTATCTATTATATATTATTTATGTTCAATTTTTTTAAATTATAATACATTATGATACGTTTAAAATAGTCTGTAATTAAAAAAAATCATAAGTGCATTTGACATTCCTTGTAAAAAAATTGATATCAGATTGATCAATAGATTTATAAATAGAAGAAGTAGTGATAATTCTAAAGCACATGCAGTAAATTAATCCGTTAATTTCATTTAAAACGAAAACTTTTCCTTCAAGTCTCAATAAAGAAGTCATTCGTATGATTATACTGTATTTATGCTATGTACGTATTTGTACGATAATCGTATACACATCATATTAAAAATAGAAAGAAATAAGATCGTGAAAATAACGGAGCCCAGTCAGAAATACATCTGACAATCGAGCGAGGCAGATAACGCACACGGCGGCTGACGAGAAAGTGCTCGGCGCGGGATTCGCATGCGGATAAGTTTGCCTTTCCGCATCGAGGAACGAGGTGAAACGAGGCGCCCACAGATCCGATCGGACAGCGGAATCGCAGGTACCGGGCTGGTTACATCCGCGCGATCTGCCAAGCGCGGCAACCCTATACGACCTCGGTTTCGCTCCTGCAACGTTTAAAGCCTCCTACCTGACACACCTCTTCTCATCTCTCTCTCTCTCCTCTCCTCTCATTTACCTCCTCGAATGCTTCTACTCTGTCTCTCTCGATCTTTCCTAGATATTACGTGAACGCGATCACGTCGTATCACAATGCGAAATCCCGCTTTTATTCGTCCTCGAATATAATACGGTGAGTCCGATGTGGTTAGACGCGAACGTGGCCAGCTATTTTTTATACCGATCCATGCGTGAGTTATTAGCATATGGTACAGCGACCTATACGATATGCCTGACAGATAACAACGCTTCGACGATTATAAAATGTTACAGGAAATGTGCAACGATCCTTTCTCGTTTGTACATTGTCTAATCATGCAGCTTCAACTTATATCGCAAAATAATTTTGCATATTTAAATGTTAAACGTACAACATGATTTCTGTAAGTTAAGCTTTTTGTATCGATCTATAGATATGAATAGCGTAATATGATATTTTTGAAATTGCTTCGAGATGTTACAAAATTTTAGTGTAATTAAAATTTATAAGGAATATATATTAAAATTAAAAACTTTCCAATAATATATTATGAATATATTTGTAATTGTATGTATGTATATATATATATATATATATATATATATATATATATATATATATATATATATATATAACATCAATTTATGTTCGAGCATTTCCACACAAATAATGATAAGTTTAATATATATCTATCACTATTAATAAAAATAATGGCTACCCGTATTTTTTCAAGGAAATAAGGAATATGGACATGACATGGAAAGAGACAGAGAATCACAACGAGATTTTCAGGAAGTAAAGTCTTCTTCACGTCGAGAAATGTGTCTTGCCACGGCGCACCTCATTCTCGGTTCAAGAGAATCAGAGCTCGTACCCGATGTCCCACCCCCAAGGAAATAAATCTTCGGCCCCGGGCTGTGCATCACCGGTTGGCAAGCAATTTGGGGCCTGGCGGTAACTCATACGAGCATCGATAGTACGCCCTTTTATCTACGTATAATATAAGAGTGTTTCTCTCGTATCTAAACTCACGTTCATATACAGCATTAAAAATGTTGCTTTATACACGTCTCTGCGTGTTTCGATTACATAAGTATGCGTAAACTTAACTGAGACTGATAAAAAAGCAATCAGTTTTAAAGACACCTTTTTTGCTTAAAGACATGATAATTATTGTGATTAATATGTGTCTTAAAATTATTCGACAATTTTGCAACTTTTGCGAGCAACTTTATGATGGTATCGAATTTTCAGCAGTTATATTAGAAATGTGCAATTCGTTATTAATTTCTTGTATCTAATTTTATGCACGTATTTCTAATATTTTATAATATTTGCTATAAAGGCGTGCAATAAATAAAAAGGAAAAATAGAGTTTCAAATTTATCGCTATAAAAGTTTTTCAAATTTATCATTATAAAAGTATGACATCAATTATTTAGCAAAATTATATATATAATATTATAAATATTATATATATAGTTTGTATTGTAATAGTTATATCAACTAAATTTAACCATAATGATTAAATATTTATGAAAACAAAAAGTTTTTTTCAGTGATTTACCAATTTGGAAAACACTAAATTCATCTTTTTAACGAATCCTGAGAGACCAGATTTTCGTGCGTTACATGAGCGAGTCTTATAGCGATATGAGTTGTGCGTCTTTGCATATAATTAGAAGAGCATTGAATCGACCCTCGTGTCGTGAACGCCTTTTCACCGTGAAAAAGCAGGATGGGACGAGGGAGGGGTAAGACTGCTCGCATCCGAGTCGAAGGGTCTCCTGTTTTTTTTGTCCTGTCAGTACGAAAAAAAGGTCTCCTCCTTTCTAGGAGAGAAAGGGGTTAAGGGCTCCTTCCGCGATCGGCAGGTACATGCAAGTGACGTTTTCCAGAACATATGCATATGTGCTTCGGGAAGAGGGTCGATCAAATTAAACCAGTGCCGTAAGAAAACTGGGTTTTATTTTTTTAAAGCTACGTTCTATTTATTTGCGCTAGTATTGTAATTTTTAAGAAAAACAGAAAGTCAACGAGTAATAGTAATTTTATAAATAATAATTTTACAAACAAGTTTCAAATCTCTATGATCTTTTTCTTACATAATCAAGTTGTAGAAATCATTTGATATAATTTCTAGTGATTATCAAATTTTGAAGCGACTGTCATTGAAAAATTTGAATGTTGAAAAAAATTATATTTATTAAAATATGTTTAAGAAAATTTAATTGTAACTGTAATTAAAAAAAAAAAATTTAGCATCTATCCTATCTCCGTGCGTATTAGGAGACAAAAGAATTACGGTCCTGCCTGACGCAACCCTTTCCGGCCTTGGGCCCCGTTTGCTTCCTTAAAAATCATTCGCATAAATTATGCATGCAGGTAGTCCGCATTGTACGATCGCTCATCTCAGCAGGGCCCGATGATAAATTATTGCACATTGAGAATTTCCGCGCTAACGAGGGTTGGAAATTTGAATATCCTTCCGCGCGTCTTTCATTCTCATGGCTTTACCCTCTCCGTCGCTCTTCTCGCGCCTTTCTCGCAGGCTTTCGGCGATCCGTGCCTACCTGAGGCTTGCGAGCGTATACAATAAGTTCGTGATTTGATTTATCGAACGATTTCTCTTGCGTATGCAAGTTCGCGAATAGAGGCACCGTTGATTATTATGCAACCATTGATTCGCGAAATATCCCAGAAGCGAGCAGACATGATTGACTTATCGATTGCCCGTCGTAGTTTACAATAAAGCTGTACGCACAAATAATTTTTGGTTAGTATGAGAGTTCACTTCTTCGTATCTTATCTAATCTTACTAATGTTGTAAGCTATGAACACAATAAAAATTTGTTTATTCATAAGTGTCGATAATACCTGTAACAACTTTCAATAATTAAGGGTACAGTAATATAATTAAATTTTCAAATTTTTAATTATTTGATAAAGCACATCACGTTCCTATCATTTTGAAATAATTATAATAATAGGTAATCAAATAAACACCACGAGTACTTGCACGCAAACATCCTTTACCCATGTTCACGCGCGCGCACGGTATTTCGCTCATCGCGGTCGAATAAGGAGCTAATCGTGCCCTTGTTAAAATCGTCTACAATTATCGGCAATTACGGTGCACGAGATGCCATGCAATTTCGCGCTGATAATCGACGCGGCCGATACGTGTTTTATGGCGAGAAAATTACGCGCTCCTGTTCCCCACGCGGCGAAGCGGCGCGGTATCGCCGGCGTGCGTGAGTGAACTTCGAGGGTCACCGAACCGAACCGCCCATTGGTGAAAAGTGCGCCCTTATAAACAATCGCAGGGCCGGGCAGCGCGATTCATGATGGCCGCCAGCGAGAGCCGAGACCCAGTGCCCCTATCGCCGGCGAAAAAGGAAAAAAAGAGACATAATGAGTTTCCCCTACCAACCGAGCTTTCGTTACGGGACACACACCGTAGGGACGGCGGCAAATGGAGAGCCGAAAGTAGAAAAGGGGACGGAGACCGGACGAACGAGCGAGAAGGAAAACACCCCACGCGAGTGATTTGCATACACGGTCAGCCGGCTCTATGATGTGACTCAGTTTCGTCGGCAGGGGTTAGCTCGAATCGTCTCTCCGCTTTAATGAACTACCGTGCTCAATCGTCCTTTTTTTCCCTTTTTTTTCGCTATCGTGAAACCCGGGTAGTGTTGTAAAAATACGCGATGAACTACACGTGCACAGTAACCATTAGTTCATTCTGTGGAACCGTTGTTCTCGAGATGTATTGAATGGTTGGTGATATTTTCAGTGATGTGATTGATCAAATTTATTCGCGTTAACAATGAAAATCGTATATTAGCTCATAGAAATACAATTCTCGTTCCGATAGGCAAGAGAGATTTGAAGATATTTTCTTCGATGAGTTTTATACTCTAGCAGATAATACATTTGATAATACATTTACTAAATAAAAAATAAATTTATAGAGATAAAAAATGAAAAATAGCGCAAATATGTTACTAGTTGTTCTAGATAATTATTCTAATTTAATCTTGTTCAATTAAACTTCCGATAATAAAGAAATAAAGCAAATGCACACAAATATTCTAATCAGCTTTGTGTTATAGAAAAATAAGAATGTGTAAACTGAAGATCGTTATATTAAAATTTATACAATAAAAATGTAATAAAACAATTATTACACTTATACTTTTTTCCTTTAAATACAGAAAAACAAGATTTTTAAGTAGAGAATTATTGTTATTAAAATTTAGATAATAAAAATAAAATAAGATAATTATTCTATTTAAATCTATATTTTACTACATTAGAAATTCTATTTCATTTTTAAAATCATAAAAAAAATTAAATTTTTTAATTAAAAATTATTGAAATTAATTGAAATTTTTTCGAAGTTTTAAAATACTAATATTATATATAAGAAATCATAATTATTGATGGATACATTGCACAATGTATATGCAAAATTGCAAATTATTAATATTTTCTTATTTTTGAACTTGATAAATAACGCACAATTTTTTTAATCCAAAAAACAAAACTGCCTGTATTATTAAACGCAATAAATTGCTTCATTGACATTCACATTTGCCAATAAGTTTGCCATATTAAAAGTTTAATTTTTTAGTGCCACTTTTTATGTTTCACAGAGAATTAGCCATTTATTTACGTTTAGAATATATATTAAAAAATATGTTCTTATAATTATTAGGTGAATATATGTATAACTGAAATAAAATAAATTTATAATTATTGCATTGCTGCGTACTAACAGTGTCACTGTTGCAAAACTGTTCATGCGATAACCTTTGATCAAAATTTTGTTTAAGATATCGTTTGGCTACACATCTTTGTCAATAATGAACACTTCACAAAGAATATTAATTAATTGAATCCTACACGATTCGCAATGTTCACGCTAGCACTTTCGTCTTTTTGATATTCTCATTAAATTTTTCTGTAAGACTTGTTTTACGCGATGATACTTAACGGCGTGTTATTAATTACTGACACGAGTTAAATGAAGGAAAGTCAGCTCGACTGGATGGAGTCGTTGAGAGGCGGCCATGTTGACGCCTGCGTATGTAGCGTCGCGGCGCCTACTTAAGGGGTGTGCTCTGTGTTAGGAGAAAAAGTATTGACTGAAAAAAGTAACAAATATTGATTCGATTTTTGATATTTTACACAAATTTTTATGACACAGTTGAGTTCTATAAAATTTATTCCGCATCCGTTGTTTAAATAATTTTTATATATTTTTTTAAAAATCATAAATAAAATCTAATTTTACATAGCAAAATTTTATAAATATTTAAACAATCAGCAAAAATGACAGATTATTTTAAAAATAATTTTCTACGTTTGTTTATATTAAACAAGAAATTTAATAATTAACATTATAATATCCATTATAATTATAATTATTATATAATCGATTATAAGATCATATACTTTAAATATGTTTTAATTTGTTGCTAAATAAATATTTCAAAAAATATATATGTGCTTTATATATATATATATATATATATATATATATATATATAAAATTTAAACAAAACTAAAATAATTAATATTGATTTAAATTATTAATATTTATATCAACTTTAAGAAATATGTTCATAATATTATTATAAAGATATTATCTAACCAACAGAAACATTTATTATTTTTCTGTAATTTATATTAAAATAGAAAAGGATTAACACACCCGCTGATTTCACATCCGCTGATTTAACGTAAAGAATCGCACAATCAGACATTTTAGAAACTTAAATCTGGAAAATCTGTGTATTTATGCGATTGTATATTTGTGCGAATATATACTTGCATGTGTGCTCTGGCATTTGTATTATAAAAGTTGTATATATCTAGCTGCGCATACATGTATATATAGGCAGTTGGGACGCAGACGCCGACGTCGCGACGTTCGACGGTACAGTTCTCGTCGGACGGTCCTTGGAGATGGCAGGATTCGGTCCTGGATCCTCTCCCAGTCCTATCTGCGCACTCGTCTTCGCACGTAGTCCATTCCTTCCTTCTTCTTCGTCTTAAGATTAAAGGAAATAAGCGGGATCGCGTGATTGAGTGAATGCGCAAAAAATCGCGAATCCTTCGAACGAATCCTTCCATTTAAAATTACAATAAAAATTAAATCGCGCTTAATATTAATATTAAGAAATTTTATCCAACATAGATCCGCAGTGAAGTGTCTTTGATTTCACAAGTGAGTTAACGTTAAACACGTGCTCCATTTCAAAATAACAAAATGTAAAACTATTTCTACAATACGCGCGCAAAATTTTATTTTTTTATAACTGGTTTATTTGCAATTGAATGTACTTATTATTTAAAAATGTTTCTTTTAAAAAATATATATATACTCAATTGTTGAGTCTTTATAAAGACATATAAATCCTCAAATATATGAGAGATTTGCAGATTATTGGGCTACTCAAAAATAAACTTTGAATATTTTAAAAAGTGACAATTTATCTGAATCGAAAAAATAAAAATCATATAGTTCAAAAAAATTGTTCTTAGAAATTTTACTTGTTTTTTAACTTGTTGTTGTTTTTTAACTTGTTAATTGCACAAAAATTCTGGAAAAAGGATAAATTTTGACAGCAACTTCGCACAGAAAGAGTTAATTAACGGTGAAAGAGTGAAATGAAAAAGTCTTTTTAAAATATTTTTGACACTTCTGCACTCGAAATACATAATCACGATTTGTTTATGAAACACGAATTTCTCATGTTTATACGGTGTAATCTATTTTTTCAGCACGCAAAATCGAAATCACGAAGCGTCTTCGTGGACAGCTAACAGCTGATTGTTTCCTCTTGCGGCGCCGGGCCTTCGTTTCTACTTAATTACGTCAGCGCCATCCCTTCTCGCGTGCGCGACCCTCTCCACATTCTTAATCAGCACCCCACTTTCCCCTATTTTCTCCTTCAATCTACCTCCATTCATTTTCACTTTCGTTTTCTCTTTTCCTACCGCGTACAAACATTCACGGATTTCCTGATTCCTCCTTGTCCTGACGACCTAAGTACGCGCGCGTAATTTATTTTCTAACTCGTTAAAATTGCAAAATTGCACACATTTCGTGAAAAAACAATTTCATGTTTCTGCTCACTTGTCATTTCTCATCGCGTGAGAGATTCGATGCATTCTATTGGAGAAGAAATGGCAACGCGCAATGACGATTATGAGTAAGTACTTTTCCATGTCATAGTTGTATTTTGTGTGTGTATTTTGTATTAGATTTAGTTAACAAATTAAGTGCCTTTCTGATTGTTATGAAACTCTTATGAATTTTCAAAATATGGACGGTTTCACAAATATACTTATCTCTATTTTTTTATATATACCTCTATATATTAAATATATAAAAAAGAAGAAAATATATGTCTGCATAAATTAGAAAAAGATTAAAGTAAAAAAGATATACTTCTCTGCAATCAAAATACATAGCTTATATACATATTTAAACTTTACAATAACGGAACGCAGCACGATAGCATCTAGAAAAATAAGAATTTATATTTTCATGTTACTAATGAATATGATTTTCTGTGGGCGGAGCGAAAGACGAGATTAAGAAATTGGTAAATGTAATGTGGTTAACCGCAGACGGGAACGGAGTATCTTATTTAGAAATCGAAAGATTAAGTGAGAATATCGTAAAAAGATTTAATCTCCGTTTATTTGACAATTTGATGCACTTTTGTTATAATGTTTCGAAGTATTATGTTTTAAAAAAATCCAGTACAAAAATATTAAGAATACGTAAAGAACAAATTAATTCTAGATATTTGTTATAAAATAGTAATTTTAAATAAATATTTTTCTAAATATTTCGGTATATTTTATATAAATTTTGTTTAATCGTAAAAATTATATAGTAATATATATTATTTATAAAACAATTAATATATAAGACAGTATAACAGTCTATAACTTTTTAATTTTTCAGTACTATACTCTATCGCAAATTGTTTCCACTTTTTAAAATCTAATTTGGCATTGTTTTCCAATCAATTATTTATAATCGTAAATGCCATTATAATTGACTTAATTAATTAACACGTTCAATCACCATAGTAATTCTTTTGCACTAACACCAATGAAGAATCGTGTTTTCTTCGCTGCTTGATTACCCGGATTTCTACTTTTCGCGTATTGAAAAGCTCGTTCCTACTTTTTACAACTTTCGAACTTTCCTCATCGAGATTTCGTGTTAAACTGACACGTTTCCGGTGACAGGAATCCGTGAGGCCGTTTTGCCGTCTGGCGAGGTCAGAGGGTGGGGAGACAGACACCGGTTGCACTCATCAACCCCTCTCTATCGCTCTTTCTTTAACCCTTTCTGCCTCACCAGTCTTTTCTTTTGCATATATAATTGCGATCCTGTGTCAGAAAACGAGCTCGAAGGAGACTATTCTGCCTGACAGCATAAAAAAACCACACACGCAAGTGGATATTATTTTCCATATGTAATTTATGAAAATCTGAATACACCACAATAAAATTTGTTTAATTTGTTTCATTAATAGTGTTTAAATAAATTTCTATAATTAAAATACATTTACTAATTTTTTAAATAAGACATAAAAAATAGTCAAACATATAAGATATATCTATAAAATCTGATGATTGACCAATGAGTTAACAAATTTTTGAGATACAAATATATATAACATGATTCAAATACTTGTAAATGTAAATAATCTTCTACATATCACTATTTAATAACTTTCCCGAGTTTGCGAAATATACACCAACCGATGTATATTTATAAATATGGGAATGTTAATTATCGCAAGTATTACCCAATACATGATACGGAAAACAACGGCATTGCACGTGAGAAAACAGGATAAGATAAAATATAGCTTCTTTCCCGTTTCGAGTTTGTCAGCGATCCTTGTCTGATCAGGATACGACCCCCTTTCGCCGTTTTCAACCCTTTTTCCTCCCGGGGAGGCGGGCGGGATTCACCCATGCGGGGCACCCCGTTGTCGTTCTCTTTGTATACCTGCCGGAATAATGAATTATATTTTTCTCTTCCAGCCAAGCATAGATTATAATATTTTTTACTATCTACACATAAAGCGAGAGAGCGGATCCGTTGGTACAACCTATAAACCATCGTCTCTCTCTCACTCTCCTTCGCGTGCTCTCCGTCTGTCCTCTCACGTCTAAAAAAGGGGACGATAAAAAAAAGGGTTAAAAAGGGGGTTCTGGTGCGATCTTCACATAAATAATCAGAGCAGCTCCTCTTCTGCCTCTCTCTCTTTCTTTCTCTCTATCTAGCTTTGCATACACGCTAACTAACTCCAGCCTGCCAACCGTCACAGAGGCAGACGAGAAGTACAGGGCCGCGACATATGCAGTGGGTTGACCCTATCTATGTTTAATGATCCGCTGATACGCCGCTCTTTTTCTGTTGTTTGCTTCTTTTAGTCCCTATGTTTTCCTTTGATATACGTTGTATTATAATTTTTGCAACTTTTCTATGAGAAATTTTTGTTAACATAACTCTAAGAGCAGATATCATATTATAAAATTATTTATTGTAAGTTATCATAATAAATTATATGTCACCACAGGTAAAATTTTTTGTAATAAACTAAATTTTATTAATAATCTGATTATTAAATAGTTTATAATTTATTATAAGTTTATAATTTATTTTATATATATATATATATATATAATATATTGATAGATTGTTAAATGTATGGAAATATTTAAAGTAATGTATTAAGAATGAGAATGTAAGATTAGCAAAGATCTATTAATTAAATCTTTGCCTGCGAGGAGAATAAAACAAATAAATTGGACGCGTAATATAAATATGATATATATCGTGTTTTTAAATAAATTTATCATATTGCAAAATTTAGTAAACTATTTTTAGCAGCCATGCACCGAGTGGTCAAATTCGTTAGATAAATGTACGAGACTGCAAACTCTTTTTTTCAAAGGAGGTATTCTGGTTCTCGTATCCCGTTTCACACATGGCGCCGCCAACCCCTTCCGCCGATATTTCGGTCTCCGTCTGTGGCAGGTCGGGGCAATGTTTTAGATCTTATCCCCGAAATTATACGTCTGTCTGGCTGTCTGCTCCTACTCCCGGCCCTCAGGACGTTGGCACGCGGTATCAAACGCTAATCGCATGCCGCGCTCATCCCTCCTCCATTTAGGTATCTACCCCCACCTCTTCCTGTCTGGCTCGCTTTACACATCCTCTCTGTCCTTCCAACTTCTATCCCGCAGGATAACGGACGACGTTCCTTAAATGAGAAGAAGAGTAAACGGCCAAACTCCCTCAACATAGCTTCAAGTTTTCGTCGTGATTGAAGTCTTAATATGATATATGATCCATTTTTCTCAGATAATATAGTTATAAAAATTAATATTTATATTAGTATTAATAAATTATAAATTACAATATAGTAACAATTATGGATTTAAATTTTGCCAGTAATATGTCTTTCAAAAATTAAATAATAATATTTGAATACGAATAGACTCATGACCGATATGTGAAAACACAACAAATTAATTAACTAAAGCGCCAAACGGTCAAAGCTAGGTCTTCGTGCTGAAATTTCTTATGTGAATTTGTATACATATCTCAAGTTCAACTGCGCGCCGAATAAATTTTCGGTCTTGATTAATAATATTTGATTTGTCAGAAGTTTATTTATATTGTTTTTACAAATTAAATAATTCATTTGCGTAAAAATTACCAGATTTAATGAAGTTCTCGAGGCGCAAGCGCGACCATCGCGCAGACTAAACTCAACCCTATCTTCTAGCACTGCGTTATTATGCAACAAGTTGCTTCGTTCATCGTTTTCCGTCTCTTTTCCTCGGTTTAATCGCCAGTCACTCGTGGTTATTAAAGATGCTTTTATCAGACAAGTTTTCGTCGTTAGCTATACGCTCCTTAATGTCGAAAATGATCGTTGTACTTTTCATCATGCAACTCGCCGGTAGCGGTTATATCCTAAATGAGCGCATGAGTTTCCTTTTTCACGAATCATATAATGCTTTTACGTAGCATATAACGCGTGTATCTGCGCCCCGTCATTGTGCGACGCGAAAAGGTATTGTCAAGAGGAGAGGAGATCGATAATCGAAATTTATTGCATCCGTTATATGCGTGTCACGGTGCTTAATTTTGGCAAAATAACGCGGTGTCAGTCTCTCTCGAAAAGGAAGCCCGCGGTTGAAACCCCGTAAAATGCATACGATTACCCTCGAGTTGTCGAGATTGCATACCCTGATCTTCGTCGAAAGGGTTAAGCGCGATGCTACGGTCACTCATAAATCAAGATTTACCCCTATCGTTACTTTTAATCGAGCGTGCAATTTCAAGTTCTGATCGCATACCGATCTGACTGGAAATAACTGCTATTCATATTTATACAATCAAAACTAAAAATTTATAGCTTATAATTATATTATATTACATTAAGAGCAAACTAATAATTATGTAATTCAAGAATTACGTAATCATATGAACATGTTATTAAATATTTTTTGTATCCAACAAATATAAAAATAATAAAATATATTATAAAATACATTATTTGCAACATTATAGAGATAAATTGATAATAATGTTTGATCTTGTAATAAACAACGCTAATAACAAAAAAAAAACGCGACAAAAATTTATAAAAACCCCTCGCTTAAGTTTGCTCAGTTTCTGATGTTTGCCTGAAGCTGAAGTAGCACAAATATTTAACTCAGGGAGAGAACAACCCTTTCCGTTCACAATGCGTGTGGAAAGCGAGTGTTTGGTTAGTTACAATGACTAGATCAATTTGAGACTGTCCTGTGATATCTTATTTCTATAGCTATTATCAGCTATTTTAAAACAATTGTATTAATATCTCGAGACAAAAACAGCTGACATTACAAAGAAGATGATGTAAAATATACATTTTGCATTCTTATTTTTATCTTCATTTATATTTTCGATTTAAGATATCGATCCAAGAAAAAATCATATCATCAAGTGTTCATTAATATCTTTCACTTTTCATAAAAATAGAAAGGTAATTCGATCACTTCAACGATATAAAATCAGTCAGTATAACAACATCGCATTGCGAAGCTAATGCTAGTTAATGATGATTTCATCTGGCGTATGATTGTATACATCCAGAGATGTACATATGGGAACTGTAATGCGGGGGTTATCACACAGGTACTCGGCTACTGCGCTGGTATAATCGAGAGTCACATTCGCGCGTCTGGCAGAGGGAGAAGGAGCGGAGCAGAGCAGAGCAAGAGAAGTATACGTCTCCGTGCACGTATAAAGCTCTCGCGAGTGTATATATTACATACGTTGTTCAATTTCACGACGTCTCGCTTCAATTCAGACGACGGATTTTCCACCATTACCCGACCGTATTTCTCTCCCCGCGTCTCCTCCACACAACGTTCGTCTTACCCTCTTCTACCCTCTCAATTTCTTTTTCCTTCTCTCTCGTAAGTTTTCACTATCTCTCTCTCTTTCTCTCTCTCTCCCTCTCTCTCCGGTTTCAGGGATGGCGCAGCACTTTGTGAACCAAGACAAATTGGAAATATCTTCTCGCGAAATACAGCCGCGGTACCGGCTTCGACTCGGTGGAATATATTGGGCGACAACGGTATATCCGGTCCTACCGACTCGTTATTAAATATCCGCTTCTCTGTACACACCCGCGCGCGCGCGTACACACACACACACACACACCACGCTGACTTTGCTGCGCCCATTCGTCCCTCGTGACGATTATCAAATACGCGATAATACGTGTAGGACAGTATGACGAAGTCATGTATCATTTGCAATTTTTTAGATAATTTGAACTATCCTAATAACAAAACACTAAAAATATTATCCTCGATATTAATCAATAAATTTAAATGCATATTATAACAGATCAATTGATTAAATGAAGTAACTATATATAATAATTATTATCTCGTAAATTTATTTATTTATCTTTATAAAATTTTCGTTATAAATGAGAATTTTTCATCATCCTAATATATCTCCAACACGAATTTTGCAGTTACCGACTATTAGATAATCGCGTATCATTCTTTCTGACATGTATAAAGAGCAAACAATAAAAAAAGTATCATTACAGGATAAAGCGTCAGGGGCTCAGAGATCGTTTAGGTGCATATTGGCCGGATTAACGAGATGAGCAAAAGATCGTGGCGCGATTCGATCGCATTAACTGGAAGGGTTCCGTTGAAGCTCTGAGAAAGACAGCGGCCATTAATAATCCATGTCCAATATAATGCCGCATTAAAGAATAGTACCGCTTGGAACGGAATAAGGACCGTGAAAAGATCCCGAGGGGTGCCACGGGAATCACCACAAAAATGTTTGTATCTACCGTGGCGGCAGGTAGATGAGTCGACGTGTATTTTCATAAAGAGGATCTGTGAGAAGTGTTCCTTTTTTTTTCTATCGATACACGGGCAAATTTTTACAGAAAAGTTTCGGTACAAGATTATAAGTCATTATTGGTAAAACATCTAAATTTTTATCCCGGAAATATTAAGATAATAATTAGATAAACAATATTTACAATTTATTCTCGATATTGATTTTAATTAACATCCTTTATCTTTTAGCAATTACATATTATGCTGAATACTAACAACTGAATTTAACTATTTAATGTCCAATCTAAATTTAATAGTTATTGATATACAATAAAAATTTTCACTTCTGGAATTATTGATTTTTTTATAAAAGCAAACATCTCTCGAATAAAATATGATATCTCAAGAATGATAAGATAAAATAACGGTTAAAGAAGGCTTATATGTTTATTTTGAAGATATCGCCATTTTATTGCGAAATCAATTACGAAAAGATGTGATCTAAATCGTAAACGAGAAAAATGTTCTGTTTTTCATGTTTACCATTCGTTTCCAGTCAATTTTACATATCGGCACGTAGGTATCTCGTATCGAAGCGACTCAGGTAGATGGACCATTCCGCGAAGGGGTTGCGTAACCCCTTGCGTCAGAACGAGTACAATGCATGAGAAATAAGAGACTAGCGCGCGGGTCAAGAGAAGAGGATGAGAAAGCTACCTACCGAACTGTCGGCACAATGACACCAAATAGGCGGTTGATTGCACAATACTCCGATGTTTATCGACCCATCATCGATACATACTTCTGCTCGCACATACACCCGGTTATACATGTGCACTCGTATATAAGAGTGTGTACACATGGAGTCAACAACCGAACGTTACGCCCAATTTAAGACAGCGAATGCTGCACCGTTCGATGTGCATTAGAAGGCGAAAGAATGCAAACGAACTATCGAGGATTTTATTCGAACATCGAGCAACGTCGACGAATTGCCGTCGATAATCCGCAAGGTCGACGATTTCGTTGAGCGAATCAAATGAGGTAGAAACAAAAGTAGCCAAAAATAATCGAGATTTTCGAGCAAACGGAAATAAATAAATTTTTATAATCAAATAACTTATAATTAAAAATTATAAAATATTAATTAAAAAATATTTAAATATAAATAAATTTATATTATTTATAAAATACTGTTTGCATTAAGAAAAAAAGGATAAATTAAAAAAAAAATTATACAATAATTATGATATTATATAGAAATTAGATTTATATTCTTAGGAATATTTCGTTTCTTTTTTGTTATATCTATAATTTTAATATATATTTCTTTCGATATTGTAGCGGCGAAAAAAAGAATTAAAACAATTTAATTATACCGCAGATGCTTGTCATAAGTTCTGAGACATAAAAGAAGTGATAAATTAAATTTTAAGCTGTTTGAAGTTTGGTATCAACGACTTAAGCTTTTTCTTAAGGACTACTTTTCAAGTTTATTACACTCATATACAAAGATTATTCACAAAGAAATTCTCATTTTATATATATATGATATTATATGTATACAGCACATATAATCGGTATAAAATAAAAATTTGTTTATAAAATATCAGAAAAAATGGAGCAGAAATACTATAACAAAAATAAAATCATACTATCATACATTAACTTTTCATATTGAAATTCGATTCCCAATGTTATAGATTATTATAGACTATTATCAGGAATTATCCCGAAAACAATAATATCAGTCTAGTCATTCTCACCGAATCAAAATCAGTATAGAAATCGACGAGCAATAGGTTGTACTTGTTAAACGTCGCATGAGATAAAGGAAGAGGAAACGAGAGGAACGATGAACGAGTGACAGAGCGACATAGAACGGAAGAAAGAGTACGCCATGAGGCAAAGGGGATCTCACAAGGGGGTTTTGGGGATTGGTTGAGGGTGGTGTGAGTATGTGGGGGCTGAAAGGCGTTGCCTGGCAACCACCCCCGGCTCTTCGTAATGGCCGCCACACACGTCACACACATACTCCCCCTTCATCCTTTGCTATCTCCTTCTCTCTCGTCCTTCTTTTACCTTTCTTCTCCATCTTCTTCTTCTTCTTCCTCTCACCGTGCAAGGGGTGCACCCTCTACCCCGCGCATAATACATATCCTGCACCCTATACCAGCCGCGTGCGGGGTAAATTCTTAAATTTTGCCCGAATTGAAAATTTCCATATCTTATTCCCGCGGCGGCGCGGAGCTGCTCGCTGCAGCCAGTCGTCGTTCTCATCGTTCTCGTCATGCGACAGCTGCAATCGAACCGAAAAATTTCCCAAAGTGATGCCTTTCTATTTCGCATTCTCCTATATTGTTAATCGACTAGCGAAGACAACAAGTACAACGAAGATTTTCAGCAAATTAAGTAACAACCATTGAAAAATCAATTCTGATCTCTTGAATTGTGCAAGAATAAAATTGAATTTTTTACAAGGAATAAATAATATTAAATTTTATAAAAAACCAGAAGAGAAACAGGGATTAATTAGTTCCGATTAGAATTATATATTAGAATTATATATTCGAATCATCCAATCATTAGTTATAAGTGAATTTGGAGAAAGCGTTAGTGTCGTTGAGAGAACAGAATAGCTTAGAGAGAATAAAATAATTTATCATAAAATACAAATTAATAAATTATTAATTTTTTCCGTTAAAAAGCTACTTCGTGTGACAGCGAAATAGACAATTTCCGACGAGGAATTCTCGCCGATATCACACGAAGCTCTGGTAGCGTAACACCCGGAAGCAGGAAGCAGAGGGTCGCAAGTCCTTTAATCGGATGTCGGGGCACGTGTTTCGCGGTGGCAATGCTCGCAGCTGCCAGGACACTTATGCAAATCGTGCCTCGAGCCGGCTGAGCTTTCGGCTTTATGCACTCCGTTTTAGTTGGCGAATTTGCATCGGTTGAATCGACTCCCTTTCTCCTTTTCTCCAACCCAACTTCTCCTCCTTTTTTTACCTTTTAGTCGCGGATATATACCTGGCGAGTACGCGAGTGCGACTGCACGTATGTATGTATACCGGGCTGCCACGTAACGCACGACAATATCGGCCAATTTGCATACGAGAAACGCTTCTATAGGCCATTTCAAAGTTTCGCGTCTTAAGCATTAGCATCGACGGTCTTCTTTGAGCCGCATTTTTTCGCGTCGTATTTGGAAAGAATATATCAAATGTACATATTACTTTTTAGAATAGAAATACTTTAGAGTTACTTTTTGGAATTAGTTACGTTGTATGTTACTAATATGATATTACTATTTAAAACTGATACAAATTAAAATAATTACAATAATTTATTATTGTTTATACTACATATATTATATTTTAAATCAATGAGATGATTGCTACTTAAAGAATTAAACGGCCAATATTACGAAATGATTTGACTTGTTACTACTACCTTAAAAATTCTCCAACGTAATAAAATTGTAAAATAGCGTTACGTAGAGGCAATAAAAGTAAGAAATCGTAGTACCCAGGATGCCACACGAGAGATTTATGAAATATCTTATACGGTAGTTGATGACAAAAAAGAATAACCAATCCGTACGACTGAAGTGGAATAATATTGTCATGCAAATACATCTAGTAATGTATACGTACTCTACATACACACATAAATTACATGCTGCATACGTGCCGTTACTGTATTACTATTATATATATAGTTGCTGTAGCGATTTACAAGTAACGTATACAGCACACACAGAGACATATTTATATGTCTATTTATTCGCAAGTTTAAATTTATATTCGAGTGAAATTTAAAATTTATTTATTTATATTTATTTAATCAAAATCTAATCTTGCTAGAAAAATTGTTTTGGCGGATCGTGCTATTTAAAAACATGTATAATAAACATACAAAAAAATTCCAAAACTCCCTGCGCTTGCACAAAAGAAGCGTCAAGATAGGGCTTTAAGACGACAAAGTAGCTACTGTTCGAAACGAGCACACTGGAAGTATGGTATCTGAAGCGCGTCCTACCTAAGTACTAAAAAAGAGAAAGGGTAACCAATTCACGTATGCGAGGAATGGAATAATATTGTCATGCAAATACGTCGGACGATGTACATATAGCACACACAGCCGCCGTAGTGATTTACATACATATATGGACAGAAACGGAGATACGAAATGAGAGAAGAGCACAAGGATAGAGGAAGAAAGAAAAAGAGATAGAGAAAGAGAAAGATATGCGCTGCTCCACATCTACCTGATTATTCGTTCGCGACTCGGGGGTTGCCCGATGGCAAGAGGGTGCAAGCACGAAGAGAGCACGAAGAAACGAGAGAAATAGGTAGAGAAGGTGAGATGGAATAAGAGCCAGGCATAGAACGCGTCGGGGATACGTACATATTTGCAAATACATTTAGCTTGGTTCTACAGGGTTGGAAAGTTAAAAGGGCAAACGATGTGAGCTCGATACCCCGTCCGAATTCGCTGAACCGCAGTCAATTTAATGATTTCGTCCTGTTCTTACCGCGCTTCTGCTTTCCCGCTCGTTCGACGATTTTCGAAGAAGGCAAGATGGTTGGTAAATTCGTAGGCAAGAGGAACGAAATGTTCTTCGATTCCGCGATCGTGTGTACTTCAAGGACGGCCGGTTGAGCACTCGGATGAATCTTACGTGGTCCATGAATGATTGCGAAGTTACGTGAAATATTTTATGACTAGCAAAGATCAGATTACATTTATAATATGTTCTTGAGATATGTACTTCAAATTTTTAGAATTCTAATTTTAATTTAGTAGTATTTATATGTGCAGACGATATGCTAAATATTTATTACGAAGGGTTGTATATGTAAACTCAATTACAAACTTAAAAGTTGACTTCGAATATTCCAAATGTAAATATCAAACTTTCTCAAAGAAAAAAATTTTCGAATACATAAAAATATTGCAGTTTAAGTATTTTTTAAATAAAAGAATAGATATTCTTCTTTTAAAATTCATGTTAAAAACATTTAGAAAAATGATAAACAATGTTTGAAGAATGTTATTAAGAATTCACGTAAGAATAATTCTTGTACGAAGGATGAATCTGATTGCAGAACGTTTACGCTTCCTGAAATCCTTCTGCTTTGAATGAGTCAATTGAGATGCGGTACAGGTATGTGACCATTATATGTAGAAGGGGTTGCGTGATCCCGCGGTAGGTTTAGAATGCTATGATGAAAATCAGAGGGTTAGTTTCTTACAGGATATAGTACAGAACACATGGGTCGTATATTTAAGAGTAAAGCGTATCGTGAGCGTATGTGATTGTCGACTGCTTTTAGTATTCTACATATATATACAGAATAATCAGTAGTTAATTATGTGCATATAAGTGATATATTAATGATTTTACAAGTAAACATTTTTTATAATATTTGTATATTCTATAAAAGTGGCAAGGTTGCGCATCATACTAAAAACTATTACAAATTTATTTAAACTGATTATTTAAATGGTGCTAAACGATCAATATTAATTTCAAAATCATGATCTTCTCTTTCTGGCATATAATTAAAACTTTAAATTTAAATTACATATTAAACAAATAAATAATAATAAATTTTTATAATAATTATAATAATATATTTGTACAATTTAATATAAATTTGTAGAGACTATAATAAAAAAAATTAATGTCTTTTTTGGAAAATCATTTCAATGTTTTAAAAGTGAAATAATTGTTTGTTATTAAACTAAAAATTAATTCTCTTTTATTAATAGCAATAACATAAATTTGACCAATAGTATTTAATAGTAATGATATTAAAAATATCCGTATAAATTGAGAAAAACGTAAAAATTCGTGATATTTCTAGTCCCACGAGTCACCTAAGCCTAAATTTTGTTCAAGCATTTGAAATATTCCCGAAAAGTACTTTTCGCCGGCTAGGCAGTAATCTATTACCGCTTACAAACTTAAAAGACAGCTCATCTCCGTTTATTCGCAGGCGGGGCCTGAAATCTGTCGGCGTGCGGGTAAGTGACATGTCCCATTCGCAATCGAAGCCCGGCATCAGAATCCGCGGAATTCGTACTCGGAATGGCGCGTCGCGCAGACGGCGATTTTCGAAGCAGGGCTTGGCAACCGGGCACGTACCGAACGCCTCCGCAACTTCTGACAGATACAAATCCTCCCGACGTTATTTGCAGTGCCGCGCGCCGTGCCGCTCCGCGCCGCGGCGGCGTTAACCCCGGGCGTGTGCACTCGACAAATCTCGATATGGAAAATCCGCGAAACGTATAAATGTAGCTGTCAGTCGCAGCCTGCACCCCTAACACCTTTATCCTGCCAGGTGGCGGAGGAGGAGGAGGACGGCAAGGGATGGAGACGGCGGCGGTTCCTGACGATAGCGTCGGTTCTGCCGTCTACTTTATATATACGTATACCGAGAAAACGCACTTCGTCGAGAATACGTGTTTCGTGTTCATTTTATGCTGTTCTAATGTATTATCGAATATTATCAAGTATACAAAACGTATACCAGCTGTTCCACGGCTATCTTACCTTGTCACTTAATTTACAGTTTAAGAAATTGCCGCTTTCTAAAAAGTTTCATTTAATGTTTGCTTTATTAAAAAATAAAATAAAAATAAAATTATTAGAACTAAATTTCACTACAATTATTTTTGATCATCGTAGATTAAATTTTTAATGTTATATAATTTGCATAACATTTTAAAAATAATCTTATATAAATAATTATATAAGAAAAATTTCTTATTACATTTCTTGAATAGATTAAACAATTCATATAATTTGTCTAGTTTTTACACATGTAATAGCTGTGATACTTATACAGAATAAGAGTTTTGAGATATAGGGTATAATGGTCGTGATTTTTCGCTACATTTGCTGGTAAACGAATTTTCACCACCTAATTCCGGACTTTCTCCTTCTGTGATCTAAATATAAATTACAGCCTTTTTATGTTCTTTCCGCTACATTCACACTTCATTATTCATAAAGTTAATTCTCTTTAATTTTCGACAAAGAATTCATGCTTTTTTAAGCATAAATTGTTCTTTTAGACCGTGTACAGTAAATATGATAAAAATTTGTCCTCTTTACCCATTTTCAAAACTTTTAAAAAAATTGTACGCTTCTCTTTTACGTCTTTTCAATATCTTTTATTTACTTCAGCTTTATGCTTTTGTACAACATATTTAAGTAAATATATATTTGTACAAATATTAAAAAAATATTTTATATATCGTCAATACATTATTCTTGAAATTAACAAAATGTTAAATATTACATAAAATTTAAGATGAGAAAAATTGTAATTATATAATAAAACGTAAATGAAGATATCAATTATAACCATCAATATTTTATATAATTTTATATAATAAAATGATATTTTATATAACAAAGTGATATGGAAAATGGATCTTTCGTAGCGCATACGTCTGATATTCAACGCAGCTTTCTAGATCCTTCTTATTGTGCGCGCTTTAACCCCACTTTCGGGCCTGTATCACGTGTCTATTCCGTCATGTCGACAGAAGAATTTTCTAGGAAAAGCTTGCAACTTTCCAGGAGCGGCATCGAGATATGAAAATTCCTGACATCCTATATTCGGGACTTGGTTGGTCGGTCGTTCTCCTCTCTTGCCGCGAGCATCCCTTCCCCTCCTCCCCCTAGGCGTTCTGATAGGGTTGCCACTGGCTTTTCCATATCCGCGTGCGCGCTCACGCTCACCGACGCATTCACACGCACACACCCCACACGCTGCACACCCTAGCTACCCTTATCACATATTTTTGCATATCATACCGCTGTTCTCGGGGGCCACACCTTCTCGCGAAAAGAGAGTACCAAGAAGACAGAAATCGCTGATGCGCTAGCGCGCGGGTGAGCGTAAGAACGGATGCGACGACATAAAGATTCAATACGGTACGGACGAAGCAGAAACTGATGAATATATCATATTGTCATCGCAAAAGGATTACCTTAAAAAAAAACAAATTTGATTAACCATTATAATAACAAGGGAATAGCATTATCTCGAAACGGAATTAAATTAATAAATCTTGTTTGGAATACTTCTGATATACTATGTTACAATTATTAAATTTTACAATAAATAATATATTTTAGTTAACTATAGTTTGATAGTTATTTATGTACATAAATATGTATAAACAAGCAAATATAAAATTGTTTATGAAATCAGGATTAATTAGCGCAAATTTAATGTTACAAAAATGTTGAAATTAAAACATTGAAATTACTTTTCTTTTCGATCGCTGCCATTGACGATATGCGAATATTATTTCAGAAAACATGATTTTTTTTTTCGCAAGCATTATACATATATGTGTGAGACTTGTATCATGACAAAATATTTTTCACCATAATCACTTAAGTGATATAGGCAGCCGTCATAAGACGACATAAGCTTCTTCTTACCACGTACTTCTTCACTTTTGAACATGGTCTGCACAACGAATAATATTATTATACGATATGTCGTTGCTTATATCGGCTTACTGCCAAAAGTAAAAAAAATTATTATGTAACTTATTTAATTTATTTCTTATTTCTATAAAATGTATCGTTATGTATATTTACATGTGCCATTTACAAATATATGTTTAGCAATATTTTCTTCACGAAATTTTTCATTATAAAAACAAATAAACACGTTATTATTGAATGATATAACAAATTATAAAATCACATAAGTAATCTCTTATGATCCATTTTTCTTGAAAATATTCCATAACATCGAAACTTGATTTAATTTCAAGTGATTTTAATTTTTGGAAAATTATCACGAATAATGAATCTCTAAAGACGGATAAAATATTCCAAAAACTTTGAAAAGTATAGAACAATAAAGAATGAGATTATTCATAATTAAACGAGAGAGTCATTACCTCTAGTGATATTTTCCCACAGTGTTATCCACCTTGGGTATGTCATATTTATATTATTCAACATTGCAACACGCGGCTTATGCATACATTCTTGTATTCCAAATCCTCTCTCTTTCGCTCGTCTTCTTGCCCACTACTTAAACTCCTATATATTCGAAATATTCTGCTGTAGTATGTTCTTCATTCAAGCATACTCTTTTATGATCATAAAGGACGACGCAAACGGTATGAATAAAATGAACAATGACTTAATGAACAGAATAATCTCATCTTATGTTTATATAAAATACAATCTGTAAAAGTTCTCACTGCTGTGAATGGTAACAATATGCTAAAATACGTTTAAATTACTTTTTATTGTTTAATATTATACACTTTATTATATATTATATATCTCATGATTTTTATAACATTGGTAAATGAAAAAATTTATATAAAATTTTCTTTTTTTATTTTATCTCATTATTGATGACATTTTATTGTTAGATTGTTTAACATATTTTCTTTTACTTTTTATTAATCCGGATTTCGAATTTTTACCTCCGATTTTTCAGAAAGAAAGAGAGAAACTCTGTGTTGTTGAGAGTTAATGCACGTGCCTTTGCAGTAAACTAAAGTTTCTCTGAAACACGAGGTATTGATATTCATATAAAAACCTCACGAATGCAAGTACTCATTCATATGTTCTCGTATTCAGTATTGCCACCCTGTCTATGCCATTGCGCTATTCACTCGAGACGTTACGCAGGATGGAGTCATGGTTCTTCTCATTCCTCCTTTTTTGCTCTTTCTTCCTTTCTTTCTGCCTATTTCGTTCTACGGGGCATCGTAGGGGCGAAAAAGAGCCTCGTGGTAGCTAGGTGCGGGGATAGTTTCCGGAATCCAGCGGGGGTGGTTTTTTCTCCCCGCGGAAAATGTGAAGACCGAAGGGTGTACGAGAGGGTGTCTTATATGCGGATGCAGCGGCCTCTTATATGAAATACTTATACTCGAGGATATTCAGCAAGCTTATATTTGACTCGCATGCAAATCTCCTCCATACTTGATTTCTCGCGAATGCGACGTTCCGAGGGGATGGCTCGTTTTATGCTGCCACTTCTCTATATTTTTTCTTCTTTATCTTTTTTTCTAACGGTTTTTGTTAAGTTTGACTTTTTAAATGTTCTAGAAATGGATTCGCGATAAATAATTGACATTCTATCTTGTGATTATCTAGCTATTTACATCGTCATTTTTTAATAAATCATTATTATAAATATTATTAGCAAAAGTAATATAGCAAAAATCGGATTTAAATTTTCTTTATGACTTATGTATATCTTTAAAAAAAGATAAGAAGAAATAGAATAAAGTGCAACGAAGAACGGTGAAGATGTATAAGGTATAATGATGTTAAGATGGATTAGAATATTCGAATATCGATATTAGTATATCGATATTAAATCAAACATATCGAATTGATTGAAATATCGATGTCAAGCCGTGAGAGAAGGAACAGAGAGGAACACATCGAAGTCGGGGCAATTTTTGTTGAGAAAATATGACGACCTTCCCGACCACGGAAATAATATAATCTCGCTATTTTATTTCAAGCCACCGTGGAAATGTGGGCAAAGCGTCTAAGACGAGTTCGTAGAAGAGGAAGTAAAGGTAGAGAGGAGTGATGCATCTGTAACTTACTATCCAGAGGGTGCACGAGGAACGGTGGCGAATGGGACAGGATGGTCTGGCTTAAAGCGCCAAGACACACTGTCTAGCTGCGAAATTGTTTGGCGAAATACGCCGAGACTTTGTCACTTCTTTCGGGATACATTTTCACCCGGCCGCGCGCCGTGCGAGCTAACACATCCTTATTTTGCACGCGCACTCGAGCCGGAATAACTTCGTTGGAAAAACAAAGGTTTCATTCACTTCTCGCGTGTGAAAATATTTCGCGGAATATACCCTGGGTCGGTAGTAAATAATTTTTATGCTTCTTTTTCGAGGACAATGGGCTGTCTTATTAGCGAGATATTGAATTGAATTATGATGCTCAGGCAATTTATAACTTTCTAACGCTAATATAAGGATCCAATATATGCTATTAAAAACATATATTATCGAAGCGTGTATACATAACGTGCAGACGAATGCAATGCCTTGCTTCAAAAATATTGAAAGGTTTTGAAAATTATTACAAAATATAATAATCGCATTAGCAATTCTAGAGATTCGCAGGCTGCAATACAGAGCTCGCATTTTTCTTCATAGCGTCCGTTTACTCAATGTTTGCATATACTCTCGTATATATATCTACACATGCGTGATATAGCGAAGGCGGGCGTTACGAGAACAGGATCTCAAGGGAGACGTCTCGAAAGATAGGCAGTCCGGTGCTTGCGAAATATGTATGCTTCCAAGGATCCTGCCTCGATCCTACCGGAGTCGAAGACGCGGCGGAAAGTCACTCTGCATATCGTGCGGCAGCTCTTCTTTCCCTTTCCCTTACATTTCTTTCTCCAGAAATAACAAGAAAGCTCACGTGGAAGCCTTTAGTTATGAAACTATTTTTCATAGCTAAAACAAAATATACGCAGACTATCACTGAGTTACATCTTCACTTAAATCGAATATAACATGTCTGTTTTATACTTGGAATAAAATATGCGCGCTTAAGGTACGATTACTCTTTCGTTAGCATAAGGAAACAATAGAATACGTATTTGATACTCATATATTTTGATAGTTAATAAGCCGTAAAACTTATTATTACAAAGTTCAAAATTCTCTTTATACAGGAAGTAATAATTTTCACATTATTGGATATTACTGGACAGTTTATTTTAGCTTAATTGTTTAGTTCTTGATTAGATTATACAAGTAAAAAAAAAAGATAAATTAACATAATCTAATGTGAGCTATTTTCCTCGAGCACACAATCAGTTCACTACTTTGCCTATTAAGACTTGGCGAAGTCCCTCTGAAATAACATCGCGCCGAGGAAAATCCTGACCTACCTTAAGAAGTTTCGCAAAGTACTCCGCGGTAACTTTCACTCTCGTTGAATGAACTTACCTGGATCTTAACGCTCGAAGTAACAAGGAACACTTTTCCCTCTCCTGCGCATGCAACGTCAAGAAAAATAAATATGCGGCGAAGAGAGAGAATAACCTTCTTATATAAATTTAGTATACTTAACCAGAACCTCGGTTATTAATTTATGAGAAAGATTTTTTTCTGGATTTATTCATTCTATTATTTTGTTTAATAAATTATTATTTTGTTTAATAAATTTTTTATTTAAGTAAATAATTAAAAAATTTGATAATTTTGCACTAAGAAAAAAATATTATTATTGTTTAGCACATTAAATTAAATTAAATTTTTTATGGAACTACATTGTGTAATGTATAAATATTATGTTTTGTGTGTATGTGTGTGTATGCGCGCGCGCGCGCGCGTGCGCGCATATGTTAAAAAAGGGTATATCATTAATTTATTATTTTAGAGTTATATATTGTTAATATTAATATTAATTAATATATTCTTTATAGAATAACAATATTAATTATCAGCACTAATTTACGATAAATTGTTTGCACATTTTTCATGAAGAATTACTAAAATTCAACGATGAAATGGCTAATCTAAATTCACCTTAGACTCTGAAGACTCTGAGTATCGCGTCTTATTCGTCCGTATCGATTTTGCGTTTTCAGTAATTTTACGTTTCCAAGGAGAGATGAGGTCGGAGAATACGGAAAGCCGTATATACTCCATATGTATATATTGTATATTTACGCATATAAGCATATATGTACATGCTCCGTATGTCCCCTACACGAGCACGTGTCCTATCGGGAATAAAAAAGGGGACGATGCGACGCCATGACGGATGCGTATAGCCGTAACGGGAAAAAAGATGGAGGATGTCTATATCGTCGCGATATTCTATCGATATAATTCAAAAAGATTATCGGAAGTATAAAATTTAAATTATAATATTAATTCATCATTACGAGCATTAAACATTGGTTTTGGATGCTAATAGTTGCTTCATCGTCAAATCACAATGCAAAAAAAAACAGCTATTTTTGTTCTTAGTAGAAGAAATTCCGAGATTATTTAAATAGAAATAATCGCGACAAAATAATCCAGGAGAAATGCTAATATCGGGTCGGCGAAAGATGCTTAGGTACGTAGGTTGGGATGCAAATGATGATGTCTGATATTAGGCAAACGTGGACATGCTATCCTACAAAAGTCGCAGGCAATGCGGGGCGATGAGAAAGAAGCAAAGATGGGACGAAGTGGGCGGATAGTGGGAGTAGAGGGCGGTTGGTTGGCAAGGATATAAGATAAGGATATACGTGTGCATCGCATCCAGGATCCTTGATCCTTTATCCCAAGAGAGCGCCGTGCTGGAGATGGAGCTTTTCGAGTCCTCCTTTCAGCCGAGACTACACGTACAGGTCGTTTCAAGATCGAAAAATAACTGTGCCGAGTACGCCCGATAGTATATCTTTATCAAAATCCATCAATTCCAGAGGGAGGCGTAATAAGACACATAAATACATATCATAAAATAAAAATACTATGTTAATAAAACCGACATAGTTTTGAGATACACAATTTTCACGTTTCTCCACTCATATAAATCTTGTCTAAAAATTAAGTTAAAAGTGTAAAGGATGACGTGTGAAATGCACAGATGTATTATATATTCTTCGTAAGAACATCAGAAATTTCTGAAACATCTTGTACGGTTGGCAATGCAGACTCGCGCTCCAGCATGATGCGAGATAGACCGTAAAAGATTACTGCGACATACAGCGTGCTGCTTTCTCCTTCTTTCCTGCGCATCCCGCGGAGAGCCACACGGTGCCACCCTCTCCCACCCCCATCCCACCATCATCCTATGTTCTCTACCCTCGGCGCATCCCAATCTCCCATATCATATTATTCCCAGCGAATCCCGTTTTACATTTACCTTCCCTACCTAGAGTCTTCTTTTTGACATCAAACTGATTATTATGCGCGTATTGTTGGAACTCTATGGGTGTCGATGTCAGCGAAATGTTGCAATTCCGCGATGGGACGTCGACTGTCCTTCTCGCATCTTGCATGTCACCGAGAATTAAATGTTATGTGAAAGATCTATAAGAGAAACAACAAATAAATCTGAGCCAAAACTTGAATATTATAAAACGTAGATATCTAGATATCTACGTAGATAGGTAGATATCTCTAAAGAAATAAATAAGCGATCTGTTTTTAAAGTGTGTATTTCTGACGCAGTAGCCTATATCAGTTTGTATTCGCATCTCATTGAAATTCATAACGTGACGAAATCCAGTTTACATCACTTTCAAAATAAGTTGCTCAGTCAACAATTTCGTTAGCAACGTAAAGCGCATGATATACTCTCATAATACAATCTATGCTGGAGAATACACGATTCGTATATCGCGGCAAATAAACAAAGCTTTAAGACAACACGGTAAAAGAATGCGCAAGTTTAAAAATATATCTCTGTAAATCTTTCCTCACAAAAGTTTCGGGAAGAGACTTTCATCATTATGGATGCTTTACTCCCACACATATGATGTTCTTGCAAAATGCGGCCTCTCTAGCACGCAAGGAACTATCCGATGCATTCTCGTCGAGACCCCTTGTTCTCCTAAAACTTGAAGAAAATCAGCTAGAATTTCGCATCTCTCTTTTTCTTTCTTTATCGACCGTTCTTTTATCCATTTTTCTCTCTTTCTCTCTCGTGTTTCATAGATAAGAAGAAAAAAGAAACTACTACCTACGATGCGAAGAGTTGCAATAGGATTTCGCGTATTTCGTCAGACGTCAGGACCATTACCGAGTGGAAAAACAGAAGAGAGGAGAAACCGAAGCGCATCAGACGAAGTGGAAGTCGAAAGAGAGAAAATCAGACGAAGGGAAGAATCGAAAAAAGATAAAAAAGGAGAGCAAGCGACGCGGGATTGTTATTTTCAAAATTGATACGCGACAGTGGAGGGTCGAACGGGCGGCTTCGCGAGGGATGGTTTCGCGAGGGATGATTGTGTGACAGAAATGGTATTGAATCTCACGTCGTCACACAGCATGTTGGATATATATCGGATATGTAGATTTTTTTTTGAGGAACAGCCAAAACCATCAACTAATATTAAAACTCGAAGGCAATCGGAGAGAGGATTAAATCGTCGACGCTCGAGGGCTAATAATAATAACTCGAGCTGAACGGCTACTGCGAACGAGAGAACGAAAACAAGACAAATATGATGAAGTTAGGAATAAAAAACCAGTATACGGAAATTAATTTTCTGAAGGGATTTTAACACATTGGAGTCATTAGTATCATTTCGTGACTGAGAAAAGAGACACGTGGAAACATATCCACATCAATCATACTTCTTACCTCCAACTCGCATACTGACATTGTTCGTTTTGTAAAGTATTGATATAATATAGCAATATCTCTCGTCATGTACGAGAATGCGTTATGTATATACATTTTCCGCTCTACTTGTCACACAAAAAGTTCATCCGTTGTTGACCAACGGCTCCTTCCTCGAGAGTAGGATCAACCTTCTAGAGAGTCGGACAGTTCGATTGAAGTTCCTTTCAGTACATCCAATGATATATTAATCAATGAGTGTACCGGAGCGAGTATACCGTGCTGAAAGGTCACGCAGCAACCGTCCGAGCGAGTTTATAGCTAAACGCTGTCAAAGGACAGAAAGCCGAACACGGTATGACTCCCTTCTGATGCTACACGTGCTTCAGCGTATTCATCATTGACTTTGCATCTGATATATATATATATATATATATATATATATATATATAAAGGTTTATTTCAGAATGTGTATTAAAACTCAAAATGAAATGTTAAGAAATGTTTAAATATCAATATATTAAAAATATGGACAATGTATAAGATTTTCAAACAAGAACAATTTCAAAGAATTTTTTAAGGAATTATTTTTAAGTTATTTGCAAAAAATATTTTTAGATAAAATTAAATTACAATTTTAATATATAAGCTTGCAAGAATAAAAATAAAGAAAATGATGTATTTTTTATTATACGTTACTCTTCTTTTATTTTTTTCTTAATTTTCTCAGAGATTATGCAAAAGTAAAACACTTTGAAAAAACTGAAATAGATTCGTAAAAAAAATATTGCCTGTTCATAAAATGAGTTTTAAGAAAATAATACGGATTTAAAGCGTTAAGATACTACAGAACATTATATATTAGAGCTTAAATATCGTACTCGGACTACTCGCGATCCGAAAGTACTTCGAGCATCTAATTGCTATGAATAATGAATTCCGACGTGCGACTCGCGGCGGCGGTGTCGTCGAGAGAAAGACAGAGAAAGATATACAC
>JANQDE010000035.1:176556-236511 GCA_037157785.1 Cephalotes varians
AGAGAGAGAGAGAGAGAGAGAGAGAGAGAGAGAGAGAGAGAGAGATATGCAGAGGGGCTGGTCGTTTAGTTGAGGGTAAAGGCGAGGTGAAGGAGGTGTGGGGGCGAGAAGCGCAACAGGTTCCACTTAATTATTGAACACTATAACCGGCTGGCTCCGCCGTCACCGCCGTTTTTACGCCCCTCACGGCGAGCCGTAATCAACCACCTGCCCGCTATTACTCGTTGGTTGAAGTCGATCGTTTCGGTGGAAGCGTCATGATTTTTTTTTTTTCGCGTCACGGCAAACGGGATTTTTCATTGGTGTTGCGTATTTCTATTTCATAGCGTCGTTGGCGAGCGTTATTCGAATTACCTTATTGCGTTCTCCGGAGACCGTCCATCTCTGTCTCACGCTCGAGAAATACTCGTCTCGCACTCTTCATGCAGAATTTTGCATCGTGGTTTATTTTCTGCCTGTAAAATAACAGCGACGGCGCAAAATAACGTAATACGGCTGCTGCACCGTGTAAGACGCGCGAAGCGCGCCGAATTCTTTATCCGACGTGGAGTATATTTCGTTTTGGTGCACGTCTCGCGTCTCGTTGGCAGCACTGCATGCGGCAGTACGGGAAATGGGCTCAGAGACGCTGAGACGGTATTGATTTTCTATCCGACGTATGAGAGATGCGTGTTTCGGATGGTCTCTTCTTGCTCTTTGTTTTCTCCATTCTCGTCTATTTAGCGTCAGAGGCTGCCGCCCTCGGCAGAACGTACTTTAATAAAAGATTCCGTTCTGTCGCTTTGGAAAAACATTGCGCGCGAGCCAGCGAACGGCCTTGTAAAAAGCGATGCGTTAAATGTGTTTCTATATACGCGCAATGACGATCGGCTGTTTTGCACTTCGCATTGTGTAGCTTGGATTGATTATCGATATTTTTTTTTTTTTTAATAATGCAATCCTAATAATACATGTTTTTCATACATGAAACAGTCCTTTGCGATTTTTCTGAAACAATTAGCCAATTATGCTAAATCCGCTCACATTTCTGACGTAATCCAAACAACTTTGAGCAATGAAAAATCAGAATCATTTTAGAGTAAAACCGTTTGATAATTATGAAAAGCGCCATCTTTTTTCTTTTATGATTATTTGCTGATTATTTAATACATTATGTTATATGCATTAAAAAATGAAGGATGAAGAATCGTATGCTTTTTGAATCGGTGTCTTCATAGAAAGCACAATGACTGCAATCTCGCAGTGTCAGAGGTATAATTTATGGTGCACATTAGTTGACATATGAATACGTAGACGATGGCGTTTTCTGAAGAACGAATTTTTCTCTTTCTCTTCGCGTAGGTTTTTGTTCATTCTTGGCGGGGGTAGAAACGAGTTTCTTTCTTCCTCTCTCTCTCTCTCTCTTTTTCTGACGTTGACGAAACGCTATTTGGAAACAACAACTATCGAGAAACTTACGATATGAGTAAATACAGCGGTTGCCGCGGGCAACCGTTTCGCGCTCCGCGAGCACACATTCACGTCACGCGTTATTCACACGTTTGTATGTAGAAGTGTAATCGTCGATTCGCAGTCGCTACACCGCACATACATATATATATATATATATATATATATATATATATATATATATATACGCCGTCTACGCGCGCATGAGACGGCTTCCGGTCCCTTCGAAGCAGGAACGAGGAGCGAGAAGCAAGAGACGAAGGGAGGAAATGCGGTTCAGCCGCTGACTGAACTTGACGGATTCGAGAAAAGTTGGGAAAGTGCGGTGGCCTGCTCGCGAATCGCTTTAGAGCATCAAACAAGAAAGGAGAGACGTTGGGCGCGCGTACGTGCGATGAGGTATATGAAACTATTACGGAATAAGCCGCAGGAAATCTGGCTGTATTGCAAATCCGTATCTGAAACGATATTTACACGGCCATTGAAAATAGCGTAACAAAGCAAGATAAAAGTCTAATTTTATAATGGATTCATTCTTTAACATAAATTAAAAAATCGGATCCTCGCTTCATCGAAATCTTGACATTTTCAATAATAAATTTCTCCGGAGGAAAAATATGTCGCGTCACGCGAGACTTCTTCTTTCTCTAACACATTTCGCAATGGCGCGTTGTCACCGCTCAAATTATTGCCATTGTAATCGCGACGATCTTACATCGCGCGTTCGCCTCCTCGCACCAGCTCGCGACGGCAGTAAAGATTGCGGGACGGCATCGTTTCGCGCGGGTTTTATCGCGTCGCCAGCAGTGCATTCCGAGCGGCAAGTGAGCCGAGAAACGACGAAAGGCCGCGCGGCGCGAGATGCCTCGGCGCAAAGCTCGCGGAATTAGCGAGATTTACACGGGACATAAACGCCGCGAGGGTGTCGTAAAAGTTTTCAGATGCACGCTCCTCGCATGGCTCCTCGGTGAGAGCGTCCGACACACTCAGGCACCCACTCTCCTCTTTTTCCTCCCGCCACCACGTATGGGGGTGAAATTCTTCGAGTTCTCGTGTGTCCGGGGATTCGATGGGCGCACATGAGGCGTCTCTTCTTATCCTTTCTGCCTTCCTCCCTTTCTACGCGCCATAGGTCGGTATCACTGCCAGAACGGTAACGGCCCCATAAAAATTCTGAATCGCTGCTACGGTCGAAGTTTCGTCGTTCCTTACGGAGGGAAGAAGAAGAGGGAAGAGGGAAACGACAGAGGAGGCAGATCGTATTCATCCCTTTGCATTCGATCGCTCGATCGGCTATTAATTCCTGTTCGCACGAACATTGCGTAGATGTGCGCCGAGAATGGTTGCGCCGAGAATAGGAGATAACAGTTTTCACGCGACTATAAATTTTCACATACGTATCTCAATAAAATACGTACCTATAATATTTCTGTTTATAAAATTTAAATAAACAAGAGTACACTTTTAGTAAAAAGAAAACTTTAATCAATCTTATTTAAACAAAAAAAAGAATACTATCAGTATATCTCAAGAAGATATTAAAATTGCATTTTTAAAATATGCGAAAAATATTTTAAATATATAAAAATAATATTACAAAGGAGAAATTAATTATTAAAAATAAAGAAAAATATTTTAGATGATCTAAATATTGTATTCATTAAAATTAAATATTAGTGAAATAATAATTTACAATTTCTTATAAAAAAAGTATTAATAATAAAAAGTATTAATAATAATAAGTCAAATCCCCATACTTATTATTTATAATTATGTATAATAATGCAAAATGAGATGTATATGATGATTCATGTCAACTTGAAATATATCAATAGCAAATTAATTGTATAATGCGCGAAAGAGATTAATTTTGCAAATTGATAAAGAAATCAAATTTTCGGAGAAACGTCAGCGCTCGTTATAGCGCGCAAAATACGGGCGATTCGCAACAAGCTGCTTGCGCTATATCGAGCTATTTGTTCATGCTCTATCTACATCCGCAACGTGCTCGGGGCTGTGCGATGAAACACGGCTGCCTCGTTCCCGAAATGGCACTTCGCGAAAACGAATTTTCTGGCTTCCGCAATCTCCGATCACACTGCGTGCTCGAGGAATACTGCAGGCGATAGAGACTGCGGCGCAAGACGTTATTTCGACATAACGAAGGACTCTCGCAACTTTGGCGAAATACAAAGTACGACAGTAAGGCGGTTACAAAAGCCATCCGCGTCGAAACCACGAAGGGACCAGTTACTACGTACTCTTTGTTATTTTATTCGACTTAAGGAAAGTTTTGATTTATGAAAAGGTACGCAATAGACTCCTTGCAAAGATATTTTTATAATCGTATTGTGATTTAGAGTATGATAATGGAAATCTAAAAACTTGAATCACTTGTATCGTTTATCGTTTCCTAAACAATCATTTAAAAATTATTCCATCAAAAATATAAAATAAAAAGTATTCATACATTTCGTCTGTATAACATATTCTTAGAAAAATCGTCAGTAGCAAAGTATCTTATAAATCTAATAGCCTTGAGAAAAATAATCAATATATCAATATTAAAATAATATGATATTTAATGTAATATTATTTATCTTTATCTCCAAATTTTTTTATATACGTAATTGAAAGATTACCTAATTAAAACAAAATTATCTATTTCTTTCAGGCAAATATTATTAGGTGAGTGCAAAAATTCTTGCCGGATAGATATCTGTACACATGCGTTAGTATGGTTTATAAGCAGAAACGTTTATAGGTTTTGTCAGTTGGCGTTTTTGCATTAACATTTATGCATGACAAGCCATGATGTCAACATAATTACATTTTACATTTAGTACGATTAAAAATGGAGCCAGATAAGGCATATTCGTCATTGCTTTTTATTTTGTTTTCATCAAAAGAAAAGTTGTTGATGCATACAGAATTATTTGTGAGACGTATGATGAAAATGTTATAACTATTAGAATTTGTGTGAATTGATATAAATGATTGAAAAACAGTGATTTCGATATCGGACTAAGAACGCTGGACGTCCTGCAGCTGTGGAAGAGAACGAATTGTGGGAAGATGGGAAAACGATGGAAAATACTTCAATTAATTTATATTATATCGGTTTTTTTATTATAACAAAAAAAATTGCTAAAAATTAGTAAGAACCTTTGCACTAAATAAAATTTTACTGAATTGTAATACGTTTCATTTATGCGAGTACATTAATTCAAATCTTCTTAAAAAGAAAATATTTTGACAAAATTTTAGAAAAAATTGCAATCTTTAATTTTTTCAAAATATACGACATAAAGCATTTCTTTCTCTCTCTCTCTCTCTCTCTCTCTCTCTCTCTCTCTTTCTCTTTTTCTTTTACTCGTCTATGTTTCTCGTAAATCGCCAATGTCTTCCGCCATTTACACCGCGTCGGCTTATCGTTTGTCGGCCAGGTCGTCTTTAAAGATATACGCGCAGAATGTCATCAGAAAGAATAGCGAAGACACAGAGAGGGGGATAGGTATCGCTTCTCCTTCGACACGAAGATTATCAATATCCAGACATTATATCTCTTCAAGGCGTGTACGTGTGTGTACATTTTTGTACACGTATCAAAAAGAATGGGGATGTAAACGCTCCGCATCGGTTCACACAAACACCTCCTGTAGATTAGACTGGGTCTAGCATGCACCCTTGTGAAACATTCCTCTTTCATTCCTTTTTATACCGAGCAAAACTATTTCGCGGTTAAGTTTGAAAGCGTGCGTCTTGCGCAATGGAAACCATTATCGAACACTCAACAAATCGATCCGAATCGTGCTGCATTGCTTACGTGTCATGGTCAAGAATAAAGAAGATTGATTCATTGAACCATCGATTAGAATTGAGAGAGAGAGAGAGAGAAAAAGAGAGAGAGAGAGAGAGAGAAAGATGCTGAAATATTTATATTTTTACAAGAAAAAATTTGACTTGAATGCAAGTTTTCAAATTACGTGACAGAAATTATAATCGTGATTATTATTTAATAATAAAAATTATCATTTCTCTTTACATTTTTCTACAGACTACAGACTACATACACACACTTCTATCTTTACAATTAGAAGGTATAATGTTAGGCCAAGAATAGGATTAAACTATCCGATTATTCCCCAGACGAAGAGATAAGACAGCGACTCCGCGAGAAAAGCGGGCAAGTTTGGCGCGGTTAGACGGTAGGTCCGGGAGAGTTGCTAGCGGGGGTTGGCTGCGGATGCGAGATGGTCGCTCGAAGACAGCCCTGATAATAAATCATAGGATGATACATTCTATCGTTCCATCGCCGAGCGTTCGTTCCTCCGTTCCTCCTCAAAACCAGATCCCGGAGAGAAAGCTCGAGCTTTCTCGAAAGAGATCACCTCTGCTGCCGGGGAGAGAGCTTGCCTCGTCCTTGCGAAGGAGGCAATCTATCACCCTTGGAACCCAGCTCGTCCCCGCGACTCACCTTACCACCGCGCTCTCTCGCATGCCCGAGACCCTTCATCTCCCTCACCGCAAACCATCCCACACATCCACTTACACTCCTGAACCAGCCACCGCTTTCATCCTCGTCCGTTCTTCCTCTCCTCAACGCCGCTGCAGATAGCGCCGATCTCGCGCGCGGTAAACTTTATTTTTCCACGACATTTTTCCCTCGACGTCATGCCGCGCCGCACCGCGTCGACCCCTCACCTTGGCCCCACGGTTTATCGATATTTGAGAAATTATAGACTGAATTTTACGGCTATCTTGAAACTGTGTACGTTCCCTTGGATATTTTTAAGAAAGGAGCACGAGTAATCTTTTTTACTGCCAACGAATTTGTAGGTCGTGGTAAAATCTTTCATTGTCAAAGATAAATTTTTTAACTATTTTAATTAAATATTATTATGTAATCAATAATTAAAATTATCTTTATAAATTGGTATAAGAAACAAGAACAATTATTTCAAAATTTGAATTTTTTTTATTTAGAAAAAGATATACTGTATATTTTGTGACTATCACCGCATTATCTGTACAAATACAGTTATGTTAATATTATGTTAAAATATTTATGTTTTTAAACAAATATTTACATGAAACTGTAAAATAATAATAACAGGTTAAAATGGACCATTACATAAAGAAATCAAATAAAATAAAAGAATATTAGACACTAAAATCCAGCTTTGATATTTGGCGTTGTCTTATTTGTAAAATAATATTTTCTTAAACACATTTCGCAATCATTCACAAATTAACAATTTTATGATATAAGAAAATCAATTTTCACAGAACGACACGGAAATCTTGAAGAAGAGCAACATTGTGGGTGCTTGCAATCGTTATGATCATAACAAGCAATTCTCATACAAAAGTATCGGTTCGTAAATTCAAATAATTGGGGCTCAAGATATTTTCACTGGTGTGATTTTCAATACTACTAAGCACACGGAGTTTATAAACACGTTGACAAATATCCAGTAAGAAGTAAAGATTGAGAAGTAAAAATAATAGAAATAGTAGAAATACGAAAAAATGTAATGTTTGTTTTCATTAAAATTTGAAATCAAATCTCAATTTCTATTTTAAAAAATTTAGGAAAAAAGAAATAAAGTGACACGACTAAATTAACTATTTCTTTCCTATTATGTTTCATAAATATAATTTACTTATATTTCACATAAATATATAACATTAATATACACATATATATATCAATATATATTTTTTATTTTTCAATTTTTATCAATTATGAGATGTAAACGCCATGATGAAATTTAAGTAAAAATTGTATATTCTAAAAATATCAATATTCTACTTGTTATTGCATTTTTCTTTTTCTTATATTTTAATAATTGTTTAAGCAATTATATCTCGAAAATTGAATCCATTGTAATTTATTTATCAAACATCTTTGATAAAAAATTTATCAAATAAAATTATTAATATATTATATCTTCATAATATTCTCTCGATTATGTTTTCTAAAAATTTCGTTTGACAAATCGTGTATAAACAATTTAATAAATTGATGATTATATTAAAATACTAAAATTAAATATTTTTCTTAATGCATTTTATTTTAAGACAACAGAGCTCTATGAAGTAATTTTTATTCAGTTGTGCTGTTGTCGTCAGTTACTTTCCAAGTTTCCTCCTCCTCCTCTTCTATCTTACRGATTTATGCACTTATAACACAATAATTAAGGCTGTGAAAACACAGTTAATTAAGATGGCGCGTAACAAAACATCAAAACAGAATACGTGCACGATATTTTGGTACTTTTGACTTTAATTATATATGACGAGTATTTTATTTATAATATTATTAAAACCGAATTTATACATTATACTGACAAATGCGTTAAAATACGTACTTAATTAACAAATACACTTATTATTAAATGTGAAGAGCGATGCTGCTCGATTCAAAATCACTCTGTTACGTTTCGTTTATGATTGAAAAATTCAAAATTAATGTTGGTATTTTAATACTGTCCTATACAATGTGATTAATAAAGACTCTCAACGATTAATAAAGAAAATTAATGACTAATTAAGATACACTCAACCGATAACGTATAAAATTCAAAATTCCGTATTGTAACAAATAATATTTGTGAATCTGAAATAAGAGAGAACAATTGATTCAATAATTTTTTCTCTTTCTCTCTCTCTATTTTTCTTTTTTTTTCTTCTTTCATATAAATATAAGATTTTTAAGCGAAAGTATATAGGAACAGAAGAGAGAAAAGCGAAAAAAAAACATCAAGAAGCGCTGAATCAGCAGCGAAACCGAAAGAGTCTAGTTACTGGTGAAATTTATGACCGGCTTTTAGCAGCTGAAATTGATTCGTTGAGTAAACTGATACGTAATGGAATCTTTTCTTTTTCTCATTTTGTCGTTTGCTTCTCCTATTCGAAAGTCTTTCACCTCGTTGCGTGATGCCTTCTTTTCATTCAAAGATTCTCAACAATTTTGTTCCTAATCATATATTTTATAATATTTAAAGTACACAAAAAGATGATTTTATATAATACTATGTATATATTTGTACGTTTTTATCATTTCAAATGACGGTCATGGAATATTAAAAGATTTTAATAATATTGTATATGACAATTAAAATTTTTTTTCTCAATTTAGAAATGCAAATACAAAGGACTTGAGAAAAAAGAATATTTTTCTTATCAGCAAAAAAATAATTATTTATTAAAATTTCGATGTCATTATATCAGTGGATCGCATGTCTTTAATCCCAGTTTGTGACATAGACGTCACATGACACTGCTTAGATTTTAATTTCTCCTCGGAATATGAAACGTTTCCAGAGCTACACTCGATGCCGAATTCTGCTTGTCGCTGTCGCAATATGGAATCATAAAATCACTCACTTCAATAAAAGTTTTTTTCAAGCCGCACGACCTCGACAAAGGTGTATAACCAATAATACTCGTTCGAGCGCGTTTTTTTGATTATCGTGAGCGTCGTAACAAACGCTACCGCGCCTTCTCTCTCGGAGGGTTATGGGCTTCCGGTCGGCTGAGTTCAATATTTTTTACTCAGTCAAACTCGGGCTCGCGTTCGCATTTTCCTCTTCCTCTCGCTTTTTCGACATAGAGCGAAACAACGGCCGCTCTTTCATATCGTCGATTTTCCGACAGGCTGCCCATGAGACCGTGCAGCATTTTTTACGTCGCCCGATAATTTCATAAAACATTGCGCTTTCAACATTCCGACAGTTTGCTCGTGCTTCTCTTTCGGGCAGGGTGTCCGAAAGTTGTCGAGACTGTCGACGGCTTATGGCCTGGATTCTGTATTTGGGAAGGTTGCCCTTCTCGACATCAGCCGTCGCTCTTTTTAAGCATGGTGTCTTTGAAGTACCATCCGACAATTTTAAGCCGCTTCTTCTCGGTCAGATAAAGCCGCGCTTTGAAAAATCTTACGGATGAGTGACTTGCGCTGCTTGAATCTCTTTGGTACCGGAATACGTTAATCATAATGACAATGCTGAGGTTGCCAAATCAAATTTTCAATCAATCTGAATTTTCGAGTTTGCGTGCGTCAGCGTCGGAATAAGCGGTTTCAAATAAAATTTCAGTGATATAACATTAGAGAACTGAAAAATGATAACCTTGAATCTAAATGAAATTTTGAATTAATTTTTTATTTATTGTATCGAACTTAAGATATGTATGATATTTAATATAAAAGTAAAAAAGATTTTTAATGAAGATATCAATTTCACCCTTTTACATTATATATAATTAAATAATTGGAAAAATATTATTAGAGCAAGAAAGTTAATAATTTTATTTAGGTTGAATTTATTAAATAAAATTTCCATTCCAAGTTTGAAAGTTTCGAGTTTGTAACCAACAATAAGATCAGTCAAGTCGAAAATATCTCGCATAATTTGAGAGATATTGAAGAAACGAAAGATTTTATTAAAGCAAAACGTTAATCCCGAGGGAATCCGTCAATATTGCATATTGCAATGGTATTCGTCGAACGTATCTTACGGAAGGTTAGCCGTCGTGAAATAATAGAGAATGAGCAATGTTCCAGTGCTGACGTGTCTACGACAGATCGCGAAGTCCCGTCTCCTCATCCTGCGCACGTTAGGAATAATAGAATTTTGATCGAATACAAACAATCGGGCGAGCGGCAACAGGAAAAAGTCGCTCATGGGAATATGGAAGAGGCTCTCTGTAAACCACCCGTCCAATCATCGTGTCGTTCTGTTCGCGTATATTCCCTTCTCCTCGGTTTCTCTCTTCTCTTCTCTTCTCTTCTCTTCTCTCTCTCTTTCTTTCTCTCTCCCTTTCTCAATTCTCCTTCGTCTCTTTTTCCTCGGAAGAGTGTCTCCACTCCTTTCTACCCCCCCGTGATCCTTCCTCGGAGGATCTACGGTGCTCCACCTACGTCGGCGATATATCCCGCCCTGTCCTTTATGGTGTATTCGTGTACACGAATTCTGACGTATAAACCTATACATACACACGCATACATACGCACACATCGGCGGCGATACCCGATGTTGCGAGGAGGACACGTACGTTCACCCTGACTGACGTTTCTCTTATTTGATCGTTGATTGTCATGCTAAAGCCCGCACATCCTATTGATTGGGGGTCCTTCTACTCCACCCACTCGTCCTCGGTGCGCGCGTGTGTCTTTCCATTCTAGAACGCCGGGGAAATAAGCGCGGGGAGTCGCATGTGCGCGCACATGACTGTGTTCGGGTTCGTCGACGAGCCCGTAGGAAAAGGGATGAGAAGAATGCCGGGACAAATTTAGGGACCGTTCGAATGGAGATGCCGTGTCGATGTTACTCGCATTTGCATTCCGACTTTCGATACAAACCTTTGTTCCTCCGACTCCTATATATATATATATATATATATACATATATATATATCTCAACTCACTGCTCTCCCTTCGTCCTGCTTCTCTCTGCTTGTGTTTAGGGGCTCTTCGTGACGTCCGTTTCAACCGACGATTGGGATTCGTTCGTGAAACCTCCGCAATCATATCTCACGAGCCTCCTCGATCATCGTGAAAATAGCGTGCGCATTATAACGAACATGGGAAAAAAATCGTCTTTCCGTGTCGCGTTACAAACTGTTCGAACAACAATCTCAGAAGAATGCATTCAGACACGAATGTATGAGAAAGTTTTTAATGGTTTCTTATCGACTTTTACATTTCTTATCGCCTATCGCCACTACACATTGTTCAGCAAATATTTATTTATTAAAAAGATTCTATAGTCCATATAAGCATTTTTGCAAAATTTTTCTATGCGTTACGAAACCTAAAGAACAATTTGCAATTTTTAATTTGGATCTGTAAACCGGGTCAGCGAGATTAGTCGAAGGATCTGAATTGAGAAGATAGATAGATCTCTAGAATAGAGGTAGGTAGGAAAGGACGAAGATGGAAGAGAGCGAAAGCGGAGAACGGGTGAACCCGGAGTGATATGTACGGGCGTAGGTATGCGGAGTGAATATTTCACGAGGAAAATTCAGTTACGACTCGAAAGATTCTCAGGACACGTAGAGCCCGACCGTCACGGTGGAGCATTTCGGAGTATTTCAGACTTAGTTAGAACGTTTGCGTTCCTATTTAACGTCTGATGCCTGCGAATCTCGCGGAATCATTCTTTTAGTTCTTGTTGGTGCATATACCGCATTCTCATCCAAGACAATCCCAACTGCATTCCAAGTTGCAGTGTCATATTATTATCGATCATATGCCTTTGATAATTCTTGAGCCAGCATTATATTATAACATGAAAATATAAATTTGTAAGTTCTTGATAAAATTTTGTTGTAAAATCTAGAATTATTCTATTGCGCTTAATTATTGTAAGATATATATTATTATTTTTCTAAAGCTTGCGAACATAAATATCGATTAACGGTTCCTAGCTCAACATCATCGTTCGGAAGACATCGTCTTTGGAACGCGCCCTCTGGTATAAAAATTCCTGCTCCTTCACACATCCTGCTAGGAGTCTTTCGAGCTGGTACCACAGAATCGAATTCTTTGCTTCGTACGTAGGGTATGCGAAAGAAGAAGGAGGCATCAGATGGGCGGTAGGGAGAAGGTGGGTTGCTGAAGGGTGGAATGGAAAGAGGGTTGGAAGCTGAGTCGACGTCTTTCAGTCGATATAACCGTAGAGAGTGCATGGTACGGAACGAGAGAAAGAGAAACAGGGAAAGGGTATAGAGAGACAGGAATACGTAAGGACGAAGAGGCGAGGGAGGAGGGAACAGAAGCGACTAGAAAGAAGTGCGGGATACGAGATTTCGTATGCCTGCCTGTCCGTCCGTCTGAACCTGAGGGCACATCAGCAGCCGCCAACCTCGAAGAAGAACTTGGCAGAGAGACGAATACCTCTGCGGAGAAACGACGGTGAAAAAGGAAGGGAATAGTACGAATAGTAGGATAGGATAGGTAATCTAATAGAAGGTGGGTGGTTGGGAGGATGGCTGAGTCGACGTCATTGGCAGAAGGCTGTCGACTCGGTTGCGAGCGGTTTAAGGTCGAATACGGAAAAAGCGGTATCCTCCTAGGTAGAGCTGGTTACGTCGCAGACACGCGTAACCTATATACACACGAGAATAAATGCACATTAGCTTGCGTCCTTCCGACTTGAAAGCACAAGTCCTTGACAATTTTTTCAGAAGCTGTTATTAGCGCACGTCGTATCAATTCAAAAATAGCGGGAAAAGTGACGTTTTACATATACAAGAATTTTTAGATGAATTAAATAGAAAATATTATACGAAAAAGCGTCTAAATTCGGAGAAATATCTCAATTTTAATATAATTTTATTTTATTCGCAAGTGCATGTTAATTACAATTTAACAGTTATAGGTGGGAAAATAACTAACTAAATAACTTGATATCAGCAATTCTTTAAAATCTATTCGGAAATTCCGAATTTTCGATATATTATCGTGGAGATTGGAGGAAAGAATTAGATCTTTTGATCGCAACAAGTAATAAATTGATAGTTATGCTTTTCAAGATACATCTGAAATATTTCAGCCGCTATCAAAAATGCAGGCAAGCATTTTTGAAATTTCCATATTTCCGCTCGTATTTCAAATACCAGTATCTCGGCGTATACACATCAGGGGAGTGCGTGCATGTATACGCGCGGAATATAGAAAGCGATTTGTTGGCGGAGAGCGTAAGGGGGAGGGTGAAAGAGGAGGAACGTACGAGCTTCGCGTCACCGGCGCACCCTTAGACTCCATCCTATTCCGCGATTCTACTCACTCATTCCACTCTGCTCACCCCCTGGGAGACTTCTATTCCTCCCTTCGCATCTCGACACTGACGTCCCGACATCCACAGCCCTCACCCTCCCTCTTCGTGCTCACCTCACTCCCTCTCACATTCGTTCTCTCTTTCTCTTTTTCCGCGCTTGCTCAAGCTACCCTCTGGTTCCTCTCCAGGTCGTCGCAGCAACACCCTCTCCCGGGCCCCTTTCGCCCGTCATCCGTTCCGTCCCCTTCGTCACCCTCTCACGACAGCCTCGAGAGCACATAGCCTCGTTCGTATATCCAGTGTTGTAGATATGTCGCAGTGCTGTCTGAAGAACCACACATATACACCATTCGATGGCAGATACGCACAGGTGTCTAAACAGGTGCACATCAATGGCGATGTTAGATTTTCATTGGTATCTTTATTGGGACTCAATTCATGACATTTCAGTCATTGCGCGGACGCTTATCTAATTACTGATGTGACTTACGCGATACGTATGTAATATATAGAAATAATAAATATTATTAATGTTATTCTTAGAATTATTGAAGTGTTTTTAGATTAAATATAAATGATGATCCAATGATCGGTCATATTATACGCGCGCGCGCGCACCATTTAAAGATGCGTTATATTATTTTTTATTATTTTACAGAAATAGAAAATTTGGATTTTAATATCAAAAATATTTCGCTATTTTGTGAAATGTAAGCATGTATTTCATATAATTATTCTTGATTAATAATTTTATTAAAACAGAATTTTTGCGATATAAACATATAAATTATAATAATCTTTTATTCTTCCAATTATTACGCCTGTATTAAATAGAAAAGTTTAACATCGTTGTAAATATTAGTTGTGAAAATTGGTGATAAATTTATGTATAACACATTTGTCAAAACATTTGTCTTCTCATCAAAGTTTATCAGTTTTAAGCAAATTTCGCTCCGTATGCGTGTATATAACGTGCGCTCTATATCCGTAATGTTTACCACCCTCTCTCTCATTTAAGGGTGCACACGGAGTCAAGGTCACGAGAAGATGTGAATGAAGGAGAGAGGAAGGTAGGCATATATAAACGGAGAGCAAGCGAGCGAAGTCGAGCGAGAATGAGATAGAGGTGGGAGAAGCGAGAGAGAAAATGGGGTCGAGTAAGGAAGATGAGACCAGGAGAAAGAGAGAGGAGGGAGGTGCTTTCCCCCTTATAATTAATGTGTAAGGGTAGGTCGTGGTATGCGCGCTTCTGCCTTGCTTCCAAGGGAATTAAATTACATCAGCTGATTCGCGAGAAAAGGAGAAAGTGAGCGGAAAGCTATTCCCACGACTGCTCCAAACTTTTTTTCAAGCCTTCCACAACTTCTTTTCTTTCTCTTCTACACGGATCGGTGATATCTAACTACTTGTTAATTTTTTTTTTTTAACACGCTACTAAAAGAAACTCGTTGCGAATATTTTTTTTATAATTAGCGAAAGCTTTTAAATTTATTAAAAATAAAAATAATTATATAAAATTTCACAATTGTAATCAATCAATATGGTTGGATCAATATTTATCATATTTTGATGTCCCATTCGACATATGTATCACATAACTTTTTAATTTTGCCAAAAATAGTTTAATTTTGCCAAAAATCTTTCTTCGTCGCAAAAGTAAATTATGGAACTAAAATTTGAAATCCAGTAGCACAGTGATCGAACTCCTTAGCTCCAAGCGTCAGCAAATCGCATCTAATCATGATCGAGACTTACGTGGATCATTTGCTCTACCCTCGTATATGCTTCTCTTCAAGGATTCTTTCGCGATCAAGAGGATCTTCTCGCAGACCGAGACACCCGTCTCCCAACGTCGGAGGGTGGAAAACGCGCTACGGGTAGAACGCACGTTGGTAACAATGTCGGATAAGGAATAAAGCTCGAAAGAGCCGCTCGGAGGCGGACGGAGGACGCGTGAGCATAACGTTGGAGGATGGTTGAGAGAGGGAGTAGTGCGGGTAGCAAGAGGAGTAAAGGATAGAGAAAAGCCGTTGGAAGAGACGTAGGAAGCTGGTGAATAGCAGGAGGGTGTGGTAAAGCGGGAGATGTACGGAAAATAGAAAGAATTCAGATCACGGGATATGTCGAGGGGAGATGGCGAGAGGAACTGGCGGAGGCGTAGGTGAACGACGAGGTTGGCTCTGCTCGAAGAGTAACGAAGGCAGACGAGGAAGAAGCGAGGGGTTAGAGTTACGGAGAGGACGAGAGAGTTCCCAGAACGAAAATGGAATCAATACGTGGAGGCAAGTGTGTGCTCCTGGCCCCACATGCGTGTTTCCGCGCCTGGGGAGGCCAAACACGCGAGTATCTACCCTCATAGTGAGATGAACGAAGGCGGGTGTCCCGCACCCTTCTTTGGTCCAACCCTCAGGGCCAGGCGAGTATGCCCCTTTTGAATGTGTGCGTGGCATTCTGTTATGTGAAACATTACTGGAATTTCTTATAGGTGTCTTTGAAGCCATGATAGGATTGGAGAACCGGAATGTATTTCTTGTGAAAATTATGAATTGATCACTAGGACACAAGTAATGTCGCCCTCTGGCACGACTTAAAAAAATCAATATATTTAATATTTTTCAATATTGCAATACTTTCTTATTAAATATATCTTGTTAAAAAATAGATATATCAGACACTGGGATTATGAATGGCATAGATTAACTTGTTTTTATTTTAAGTTATAAAAATGTTACTTAACATTTCTCTGATATTTTTTTAAATAATATTTTGAAATAATATTTTTTGAATAAATAAATAATTAATAAATAATTTAAATAATGTTCAAATTGATTTTATGCTTAGAATCTTTGAAATAGATATACCTACCTATTTCAAAACATAAATCGAATCCTCACGGCGAATGGAAAGATCCTCGTGCGAATTTTATCTGAAAATCCACATGGAACGTGAAAGTGAGTAGACGGAGATTCTGAGAGAAGTGTAACTCAATACGCCGCTAATACCACGAAAATATCTTTAGGCGGTGAATATCGAGCTTTCGAAGGTACGTTTGTGCATATGCTACCAAGAGATGTAAAAAGTTTTATCAAACAAATTTATTAAGCGAAATCAAAACAACGATAGATGATAATGAAAGAAATTTGATATGTCGAAAAATAACATTACTATCACATACGAGTCACATACGACCAAGTCGATAAATCTCGCAACACAAAGTCTTGATATCATACAATGAAAACGGACGCAAGATGACAAAGCGAGAACAGGTTGCCTCTGGAGGAAAACCAAATTGATTGATCTTGTAAGTCCTTGCGAAGCGTAGAGTGCTCTGGATCTACAGAGACTGTCGAAAGAGTCCTTTGCCTGTGCTCTCCTTATCCTGCCAATAAAAATGAAACTCTCATCACGTATGATCGATTCTCGTCTGCCTCGAAAGGGCCATGCTATTATTTTTCTCCCTTTACTCCGGCGATCCTACCTATCATATGAAGACACGATAGAACGCGTATAGCCAGGGCTATCGCGGCAAGGGAGTATCAAGGGGAAATGTTTTTCAACTTTGTCAATTCTCAGTGGAATTGGGTCGCTATATATTTGTGCGTCACTTTGACACGGATGATGTTGCTGATTTTATTTGCGATTCGAGCCCCAATAAAATCGGTCCAGTCGATTCGTCCATTCGGTATTTTTCCGAATCGCGGAACAAACAGACAAATGCTAACATTAATGAAACATTAATGAGATATGAAGAAAAATTCTCTACAATTGCTAATAAGGATGTGTATATTTATGCACATTTTATCACTTACCAAGACAACTTATCAAGAAAAAAATTACGTTTAGCAGGTTTAAATTTTATAGAACCATGCAAGGATTATTCATCGAAATTTTAGAAGAGTATACGATGTTTGATAACGAGAATCGCGGTTAATTTCATTCCGATCGCATCTCTCACAGACTCGTGCGGTATTTACGAGTGTACGCGCGGCGCCTCTCGATAATTCCACTTACCTACTCTGACTTGTACAAGTACGTGGAGTCGATGAAAATGCTTCTGCATTTAAAACAGTTGCATCCGCAAATACAATCAGGGTAAGAGTCAACGTAAGTTGGAAAAGACTTGGTTGTTACTTTTTGTGAGTGCAAGAATACAAAGTTTAGCTTCAAATAATATGCATATATCGTTGTATATTATTATTTACATCTTGGATAATACATATTTTTGACATTCTAATCATTAATTATTACTTAGATCAGACTTTAAATAATTTATACAAATAAATATATAAATAAATTTGGAAAAACAATTATATTTTTTCCAAAAATTCAATAACTATTTTTTAATTTATTAAAGTAAATATAATAATTTCATTTAAAATTAAAATAAACTACAAAGTTGCAAAAAATGTAGTATATTTTATAATACAATATAATGTAGCATTTTTTTTCTATCAGTAGCAGGTAATTTTTTTTCTCAGTGGAGAATTTGTGTGTTCCCTCGATTAATGTACGTAGGTCGCAAGAATAGTTTCCTATCGCCTTTCGTCAGTAAATCACGGTCAGGAGAAGATTCGCGCAAGGACGCACGTAGATTTCCGATTCGCATTAGACGAAGGATAGAATAGGAAAGGAAGACTCCCCCATGAACATCCCTTGGTATGGTGTTGCTATGGCGACCGTTTCGAATTCCATAGACACACGTAACTCCCTCCAGCCCCCGCCATATGAGAAGCGCTTGCACGCATCCTACGCGATCCTGATTGGACGTTATTTTTTTCCGATAAGGGGTGCACATGTCTCCGACGAAACATTTTTTGAGCATGGCCGTGTGCGTGGGCAAATGCCGCCGTGTGCGTGTGGTTGGTGAAGGGCGGCTCGAGGGTGGAAAATCTTCGTGTCACGTGTGGCTACAATTTGTTTCTGATCTTTTACGACATTCTATAATGTCTTCCAATTTTTGAAAAGGTATTTATGCATGGTTTCTGCGAACTAAGTATAGTTAGTGATACTATACTGTTCGTATCTTATTTGGGATTTGAAAAACTAGATCATCTTCAATATTTGTGGATCAATTAGATTATTTTTATAGATTATTCCAGAAATTATCAAACGTCTACGATCTAATAGATGGTAAGTGTTCAAATAAATTTAATTTATAATCACAAAACAAATAAACGATATACATATATTTTATATTCATTATGTGTTCACAATTTGGTAAATATAATGAATATACAGTATGTAAGATAACATGTCGTTTAAGCTTATGTTAATTTCTTCAATTTTATGGGAAGTGATACTCTTATGTTTGTGAAACGAGGTATCTTTAAACTCGACAGGAAAGGGCTTTGCCTTGTGTAAATTTGCGGATAAGTATCTCCTGAGGGCTCGACACTTCCCTAAAATAATCTGATCGAAAATAAAATCCAATCGCACATAAGATGCTATATCATTCTCGATAAATAATAGCAGAAATTTTAATATTCTTTCTAATATGTCTGATATACATATACAGAATATATAAAAAATAAGTTTTTTGGAAAAAATTATCTAAAATTACTTATCATACAATTAAACACAAGATCCATATTTTTAGAACTTAATTATTTATTTTACTATTATTATTATTATTATTATTAATTTATTATAATATATAAAAATTTTGCCAAAATATTGTGATTTATATTCAACGATACGCGCGCGCGCGCGCGCGTGTGTGTGTGTGTGTGTGTGTGTATGTGTTTGTTATATATGACTTATATATAATTTCTATTTTAGTTTTATTATCAATAATTGCGATGCAATTAATTCTTTAATTTCCAATTTATTATCTTTTCTTATTCATTTTGTTAGTGTAAAGTATAAGCCAAAATTTCTTCGATACCCGAAGCGCGGCAGACAAATTGCGGAAACCAGCCGGAGGCAGAATGGAATTAATTTTACCAACCCATCAATGTCGATTGATTGATCGGTGCTCACACATTTTCCCCTCCTTGACGATGACAAGGAGCGAGTCGTCAGCTTGAAGGAAACCGATCCTCGCGTGAAAGGTGGCAACGGCTCCGGTCCATTTCGCATCCTGTCACTCGCGAATTCCGCGGATACCGAAGCCACCTTCACACTCGCAAGGCGTGTTTATTTGGCCGGAAGTCCGTTCATAAATCTGGCTGTTTTCGAGCCTTACGCTGTGAAATATGATAATAGATGTGAGAGCGATGGAGGACCGTCGCTTCATATAAACGAAGCTAAATCCTAGCAGAAGAAAAGAGTTCGCGGACATCAACCTTCTTCGAAGAGACTTCAACCTCTTGCCCGTACGGTTTGCAAAAGTAACCATCACAAAAACATCATGCCCCCCTGCCCACATCTAGTACAACATGTACTCGTGAGCGCGAGTTTTCCCCTGAAAAGTTTGCGGATTACTCATGCGGAGGCTGCGACGCGTTGTGTCGGATAGTGAACTCACTGAATAAATATGTTTCACAGTTTGCTACGAATATGTTTTTCCTCTTTTTTTTCATATCCGATTTTTTCCAATCCCTTCCGGACCGCTTTCGATAGATTGTTAGCTTCGATATTCGTGACTGGTCGTGATATGTTTTGTGAATTAGTTTTATGAATTAAGTACAACTCTTTTCCCTGATGTAATATTTCATTTTATTTTATTTCCATTTCATAAATTTTCGATATGTGGATTATATTTCTGATTGAAAAAATTAGCCGCCATTTACATCAATTTATCATTCTACAGTAATCACAATTTGGAATAGTTGTGCAATTTAAAATAGCTTTAATAGTTTGGATTAGTTCATTTCGAGCATTTTGCTGTTATCATCTTCTCTAATTTTATCTCACGCGTATGAGAGTCCTGACAAGACGTTTTTCTTGTTCTCATTTGAAGGAGCCCAACACTAAGTAGAGGTTGAATCAAGTTAAGGTAGGTCGTTGTTACCCCTCTCCCGCCACCTCGCTTAACCAAGTTCCTTCATTCCTTTTTTCCTTCTTTGAACGCTTTCTCTCTTTCACCAAAGTGACGGGCACGCGCTACTCCTCTCGCCCTGTCTCGCGCCATGGGTTCCGCAATCTTCTTAAGACTTTAGGGCAAGCAAGAAGGGAGGTGAAGCCAGCAGATGGGGTAGAGTATTAATAAAAACTCGCATCGCATCTTATCATCCCTCGAGCGAGCCCTCTCGACCGCCGTGTGAGAAACGTTTACCGCGCGCGCCACTTTCCCTCTTTATCTCTGTCACTCCTTTCCTTAAGAAGAATATTGTTTAACCTCTGAATAACTCTTGTGCCTGTGATTTACGCGCGACGTCTTTCATTTATTTACTTATTAAATATGTGTCATCCTTCGTGTTCGTTTTTTTTTAAAAGAAACGTGTTGTGGAAATTTATCATATTATCTTTGGTGCAATATCATTTAAATATTTAATAACAATAAATTTATAATAATTTTATTATTTAAATATTAAATGGAGTGTTACTACGATCAAGGAAAGGTTTTATTTGGTAATAATGTAATAAACAAGTTTTTTTACATTAAAAAATTATGAGTAATTAATAGTTAAATTAATTGTTAAAACTTAGCAAGTAATAATTTCAAATTTTGAATTTTAATCCAGAAAGAAATTTTAGTAATAATAATTTTTTATAGTAATTTTTAATATATTATTACAAATGCAATGTTTTTTACTGCTATAAAAATATGTCTGCTATAAAAATGACAATCATTAAATAAACATGCAAAATTTTAATTAAGTACAACTTATATAAAAAGTGTACTCAAACAATTAAAATTGAAAAAATTTCAAAATGTTATTCTAATTAATATTAATTCTCTTGGAGAATAACATTTTATATATAAAATATTTCATTATGAATGAATTGACTTGCTTTTTTGGACTCAAAATTTTTCTTGAACTTTCGAATGCTCGTCTCATAAACAAATACGTCAATTAACTCCATCATTTATTTATATGCAAAGGTGAAATGATCAAATTTATACAAAAATTTATACAAAAGTCATTCAAAATTTTTAACGATATTTTAATGTCGGCTACTCTACGACGGATAAGATAACAATATCGGCGTAACCATCCGCCGCAGGGGTGGCTTTCGCGGCGCACGTGCACTTCGACTTTAGCGGACTTCCATTAAGGGAAAATTCTGGCCGGAAGCGAGAGGCGGTTTAAGCTAGGAACTGGATGAAACCGTGCGAGCGACGGCAGTACTAAAGGGGTGGCGATAAAGATGAAGAGAGAAAGAGAGGGAGAAAGAGCAACGTGGAGTGGAGTGGGATGGTCGGCGGGGACGGAGAAAGTGGATAATGGAATTTCGAGAGCGAGAGTCGAGGACAAAATGGCTGGCACGCTTGCTGCTTCCAGAACGGGCCGCTTGGAGGGTAGCGCGACTGCACTCGGAAGGGTGGTAGGTTAATTAATTCCGGGACATAAACCCATCCTTCCCTCTTGTTCGCTGTCTCTCTCAAGCAGACTGCGGGTTGTCGTATTGCATAGAGAGAACGGCATGGCTTCATAAACTATTATCAAGAGCAAGGTCGCGCTTAAACTGTGCCATCCTGTACAGTTTAAAGGGACCGAGTCAGAAGGATATTTAATAAAGCTACTGTGTTGAAATAAAAATACATAAAGTAAAAGTATACATGTTTATATAACTATAACAATTTATTTATTACGGATTTATTCTAAAATGTGTTTAAAAAATAGAAACTTGTGAATTCAGAAGTAATATGATATTTTTATACATATTAAAAAATTTTTATGTGTACATGTCACACAAAAACAATTATAAATATGATAAGTAATAATAATAAATATATATATTTTTTTCACATTCACATTTATTTATTAATAAATAAAAAATGTATTTATAGAATAATATAACGATATTATATATGCAATATTTCTAAAACTTGTAACTGTTTATAAATGTACATAAGATATGAAATGCGTATTTATATATTTAACATATGTAACTATATTGTCTATAGGATAATGCTTTCGGAAAATAAATAATTTTATAAAATAATATTTAAAAAAATAAAATATAAGGAAGATAACACTAAATTAATTATTAAGCGTGCAGAAATAAAATATATTTAAATATTTGTTTATAAGATAAAGCTATAAGAATATACTATTAATAAAACGGTATTACTTCTAATTATAATTTTTTTCTATCAAACAATAAATATTCTGCATTATTTGGATAAACCAATTTTTTTCGTAGACCATTGCATACTACATTTGCTATGTAAATGTATACGGACATTCATCAGAGGCAATTGTGACGCGTCGCCACGGTGCTCCGCACACGAGAAAGTATTTTCCTTTCAGAAACTTGGAGGGTACGCATGCGGAATTATCGTCGCATACTCGTATTCGCAAAATGCTCGCAAATTTCGGTGTGGAGCACCATATGCTATCGCCATGACACTGGCTCATCTTGGCGATGATTGAATGCGTAATCTGCGAGCAGAATTCTCTGCGTTTTGGCGGGAAAGTTGGAAATTCGCTTCACGCTTGAAAAACGGCAAACATAGTTTGCCGCAAACGTGAAAACTCAAACATATCTCGCTTATTCTGAAGTACGTAAAGTATTCAAGAAGCTAATATTCTATGCAAACAGATACCAATGCGTGTGTATAAAAATATAATAATAAAAATAATATAAACATAAAATAGAATGCGAAAAAAAATATATTAGTTTCTCTTAAAATTTATATTTGTTTATCCACATAGTGTGAATGACAATAATGGAATAATTATATCTTTAATTATCTTCAGTAAATTTTTAAAATTATGAATTTTGCAGATTTTTTTTTTTATTTGTTAATATAGAAAATCAAAAATTTTCATGAATCAAACATTATTTAGTTGTAATATTTAAAAAAAAGAAAGTAAATTTTAATAAAAAAATTTTGAATTTTAATAAAAAATATTATAATTTAGCATTTTGCAGAATGCGAAATTTGCAGTGCGATATAAATTATTGCGATATAATTTTGTTCAATAATTAGCTTTTATTAATGTAAATTAAAATTTCCAACTAATATATGTCGCCAACTAATATATTTTGATGTTCCTATTTTTTTTAAATATTGACCGTTTAATTAAAAATTTCCAAATAAAGCCACAAAATAATCCTTTAAAAATTTCATATTTCGACTATGACTAACTCCATATATTAGAATTCCCAACATTCTCAGCATCTCTCGTAGCAAGTTCGATCTTGACAAAATCTTTTTCCGTTGCATACAATAACGTCGTGAAGCGTGGAACCGTTACGCGCGTTAGATTCATCATAATGGACGCGATTTGCGTAGGGGACCTCCGCTCATTATTCAAATCGAATTATGTCGACCGATTGACACGTTCTCAGGTGGTGGCTTTTCAAATTCCCAAGTCGGTCGCCACGCCGGGGGTTCTCGGTGCGCGCGAGGTGTCGTGAGAGAGGGACGCATTTGCATACGGAATTGAACTCTTCCATTCTGGCACTACGACCCCATCGGGATTTGTGCGCTTGAAAAACATCGAACGAACGAAGTGAGGAACATCGAAAGGCATGTCTCAAATTTGGGAATGTCGCGCGTTAATTATTTCTATGTGGTGCTTTATAGAAAAATAAAATAAAACGGCACAATTTTCTTACATGTTTTTGTTATTAAATAAATTTATTTTTGAAGTAATATGCAAAAAATGAAGTAATTACGTTTATGACACATCGAAGATAAAAAAATATGATCTTTCAGATTGTATAAAAACGTACATGCACGCACACACAATGGTGTTTGTCTATGCAATTTAAATGAGTAATAAATTGTGTATGTGTTAATTTGCAATAAAATAAATATAAAAATATAAAAGATAAATCATATTAGACAAAAATTTAGATTTACAGATTAAGTAATTATGGAAATCATACGTGTCTCTTTCCATTCAGACAACTCACGTTTAAAGCACAATGGGACATACTGATCTTACAATATGAAACCGACTTTTTAATTGTTTTATATTATACGAGTACGCATTCGAATGTATATTGACATACATTTACATTAAGAAACAAACATCTGCTGATTTGTGATGCACGATAGAAAGTCTTAAAAAGGCTGTAAAATGGTTATATAATGGCTGCATAACATCTTGAGAATATCTTGAGCCAAACTGTATATTATCCGGTAGTACTTTAATATCATGGATGAAAAAACGCAAGAAATTTATCTTATTGATAAAATGACGTTTATGGAGAGGCAATAAAAATTAATGTAACGGGATAAACACATTTAATAGTTTATAAAATTTACAAGATAACAGCTTACAGGTTACATTCTGTATCTTTCTCAGAAATAAAGCCGTGAAAGATTTTTCATTCTACTGAAAAAAGAAATCATAGCACAATTATACTTCCGTAAGCACGAGATATGTTATAAAAAAAATACTTTGACCAAAAGATCACTATTCATCAGTTTGTTTTTATTTTAAGACCGTCTAAAGTAATGTCTTAAGATGCTAATACGCCTCTGTGATTGACTTATAATATCTCTTAAGACTGTACTTAAGATGATCTTAAATATAAGAACCGATTATGGATACTGGCCTAAAAGTGCACACAATTTGATGAAGATAGTCAAGTATATTGTTTAATCGATGTTTCTATATTTTTACGTAATATACAAATAAAAAATGAACAATAATCTTTTGTTCCTTATTTTACAAAATTTTATATATGAAAACATTTTTTCCCGGAAGTTGAAAAAATTAATAAAAGGATAGTATATTCATATATATTAATTGAACAAAACGATTTTTAATAACAAGCTTTTATTAACAAGGATTATTTTGTTGCAATAAATATATATTAAACTATATTTGTATAAAATATAATAATAGTTAAATATATGTAAAATAATAGTTAAATAATTGCAAAAGAAACTATTTTTGAAACGGATTCGATTATATTTTTAGAACAATTAGAAAAATATATCTATAATGCGCAATAATCTCTCAACGTTTTACGAAATGGAAAACAGATCGTAGTCGAATTAAATATTTTACATATTATATATTTTTATATGTTTATATATATAATATATTTTGTCTGCAAGATAATTGTAAGAAGGATAATTGGATATCTGTTGCGTGTAGCTACACGTACGTGTGTTATACCCATGAAATCTGATTAAATATGCTTTTTAATGTATACGAGATATGTCAAGTTAGATCAGAAATGATTAAATGTAAGCTAAAAGGAACACTGGAACTAATAAGAAAGAAAAATTATAATATTCATTTGAAAAAAAAGAAAACTCGTACAAATGTCGACGGATCCTTTCTACAGATTAACTTTATTGGATAATTTAGTTGATAACACTTCGGCTCAGCAAGTAGATCGATGACTCCTCTTGTTGATTTTTCCCTGCTATTTCACTTCCTCTTTTATCGCGAAACCAACGCAAGAAATAAATTTATTCCTCGTGAAGTAAAATCCTTAAATTTACTGCTTCGATTTTACTAGTCCTCGTGGAACCCCTCGGTAAACGAGATTCGATGCGACCATGTTTCGATGAGATCGATAGTCTCCCCTTGCTGATGGTTTAGGTACTCGTGCGCCCGTAAGCATGCAACTGGATCTACCTTCGTGTATAGGGATTCTTTACTCCTGAATGAATACCGCCATCTTACAAAGCTGCAGAGATATTACCATGTTACAGGCTCTATCTATATTTGCTCAAAGATAAGCTTGTATGTTGGGAGAGCACTACAAAAAATCTTAGTTTTACGCGGCTAATTTGTTTGAGAAGAAAATAATTATTTAATTATCCATCATAATGTGTTTAATTCATGATATACTAAATTCAATACAATTAACAAGTAAAATTACGATTACTGCGTATAACTAAATTTTCAATTAAATCTGAGGATTGAAATAATATGCTTTCATCTTTGTTTTCATCTTGACTTTATTTTCATTAAATAATGTATGATAAACTGATGCGCATGTGTCATACAATCGTTACTATGTCTGTTTAGATCTATAAGTAGTAATAATATTCACATGTATCATATATTCGCAGAAGAGTGCAGTTTAATCTGCGATTCAATAAGAAAGGGCTTAGCTATAATATTGCTCACAAGCACATGCACTTCCTTCGTGCATGCGAAGCGGTTTTCGACGCCGCGTTCCGCTCGATGTCCTCCGCGTGAGCGAGCGATCTCGCTGAAAATTGAAAAACTCGAGAAAAATCAGGCGCAAGCCGTTCCCGGGGGACGGCAAGTACAACGGAATCTGGACGAATCCGATTGAGTTGCAGTTTGTTGCATACACACGGCTGAAGCGCGCACAACAAACTCGGTTAGCCTCGAGTTACGAGAAATTCCAGTTCTCTCTGTATTCATGTCTCCTTCTCGCGCCTGTCTGCAGGCTACGCGAGAGAAGGTAAATGAATACTCGTAGGTCGGAGGGGTTGTTAAATCGTGCGGTAAATTCGCTTGCATTTCACTCTCTGGCGAAGGAGTCGTACGGAGTAATACGTCGTCGTCATGGAGGGCGTAAGACGAACTCGAAGCTATTGGAACCGGGTCGAATCGAAGGTCTTGCCAGAGCTCCACGCCGGAGGAGGAAGAGAAGGAGGAGGGTGGTTGGAAGTCTGATCAGTTTATAAGCGCACATTGAGTTATTGGTAGCTCATCTGCCTCGTCGATATCCGACTGGATGGCTCCTCCTCTCTCCGAGACTCTTCTCTTCTCTTTCCGTGTAGAGAAAACTGTCTGTGCACTTTAGCAAGCTTCGCGAAATATTTCGTTCTTTTGCTCGTTCGACGCATAGCGCGCGTGTACGTCGGCGATATGTTGAAGTAAAAATGCAACGTTTATTCCGTAAAAATAGTAAGGCTACTCTTGAATTCAAAAAAATAAATTCCTTGTACGTATATCGATGGTGAAATTTGTAAAACTTCTTTACATAATAACTTCTGCGATAATGCGTACAGTGCTGTTATATCTTCGAAAAAATTACATATTATTTAACGAAGTTTATAAAATATACAATTTTATTGTCAGATCTAAAAACAGTAATTAACATAAATTTTACTTAGAAATTAGAAAATTTTCTGTTGGAATTCGCTGTTTGACGACATCTCGCGCATTACATATGTACTCGCGGCTTTCACCGAGTTAACTAGGAATACTCCACATATTTGAAGTTAATTACATATATCGGTGTGGCAGATAACTTTTAACATATGCCGCGATACAGTATAATTTATAGTGCGCATTGCATCGACAGACGATAGAAAATAGAAGGAGGAATGCGCGCGTTGCGTGCATTGCAAACAAAACGGCAACGATGCCAATCACATCAATCGCGAACGCCGCGCGGCGATTTGACATCCATTTAAGAATCGTCGCGCGAAATACTCTTCTCGCAACGCGCGAATACGCGACTCGTTTGATGGCACCGCGTTATTAATGGATCGAGCGCGGCTACATTTTCTGGACCGGTGTACAGAATACCGGTTCTAGGAAGCGGACGGATTCTATATGCAGAAACTGATGACGATCGTGACTTTAACAGATTAGACAACTTGTTGGAAGATATAGACGCGTCATGCATATTCGCTGCAAAAGAAACTCCGATTATAAAGCGCGAGACTTTAAACCAGTCGTGACTAGTGGCTTCAGATAAAAGTCAAATCGACGTTCGCTCAAGTGAGATTACATCGAGGATAAGAACAAAGAATTATGTGTTAAAAAGTGCTTAGTAATAACTAGTTAATCGGATAAACTTATTGATAACGATAAACTTATTGCTAAAAATCTATAAATAAATAGTAGATACGCAATACTCGAATTCTGGTGAATGAATATGCATGTAATATCATTTTGCAATAAATATGTGTAGGACATATAATCAATAAACATATATAATCAATAAAAAGTTTAATATAAATAAAATTTATTGCTTATAGCTTGCTTATATGTATAGATTGCCTTTTCTTATTATGTAAGTACATGATACACGCTCTGTACAACTCTTTCCTCAAGCATATACTGATTGAGTTTTTATTATCACGTTTATTATCAACAAACGTCAAAATTTACTTTATGAAAATGATTTCGTATCAATAATTTTGTATGAGAGAAAAAATCGTTAAAGAAATATTATTTGTGTAATAATCAATTTTTAAAATGCAAAGCAAGCGAAATGAACAATATCAAATGATAATTGATGCAACTTGACAGTTAAACTGTGACAGTGTCGCGGATAAAGAAATCGCGGCCAAGTCTAGACGTTCTTGCTCGTGTACCCACCCCGAAATCGTAGACGCGCGAGGGGATGGACGATTGGAAGACGATCCTTAAAGTACTTCACCGAGATTGCAAGAAAAGTAAAGAAGAGTAAGGCCTGGGGAAATCGGAAAGGGAGGAGAGGGAGGAGGAGGAGAGACAGAGACAAGAAAAAAGGCTTGCCAGTTTGTCGGCCAGAGTTATGTGAACGCAACGACGTAAATACGGGCCTTTGCCGTTTCTCGATGCAACGCTTGCCGAAGAGTGTGGGGTGTGGGCAGGCGGGGTGGTTTTGCAGGCAACTGAGAAGGCCAGATAAAGAGCACCCGAGATCTCCGTACGTAGATACACGCCGGTCGGAGATTCGCGACACAAAGGGCGGCGAGACGAGGAAAACGGCGGTTAGGAAATAGTCGTAAACAACTGTCGAACACAATCTCCTAATGCACGCTTCTCTTTTGGCACACGAGAGACACCCTTTCTACTCGAACGACCCCGCCGACTACCCTCGCGCAACCACCCCACCTCACCCTCACCCCCTTTCTCTCATCGTACATCGCTCGGTAATAGGAAGTTATATCCGCGGGATTCGCGACAACCGGAGGCGCCGAACCTATCACCGTCGCGCTTTCGTGACTTTTTGCCTGGCTACGGGCAAAAGATCGTCGTCGTAAATAAAGGATCCATCCTTGTGACGTCTGTATTGGAATTCATGGCCGTCTAGCTGTATCGGCTTGTAACTGCGCCATCGAGCGAGCTATGTATTTCCGCGAAGTCGAGTTTTCTTCCGAGATTTTTTCGAATCGACAAATCGTAAAAGAATATTAATTTCATATTTATAGATTGTCTATTTCCTCTATTACAACTTTAATTAAAATTTAAATATGAATAGGATAATTTGCATAGGACATTCAAGTAACAGACTTTCCAAATGAGATTAAATCATAACAAATCGATAAACGATTGATCGCTCAATGTTTTCATATCTTCAAATACAATAAAGTTTTATATAATCTATTTATTTTCTCGTGACAAAAAACCGATTTTATTCCGCTATAAATTTGAATTCGTGATCCTCAATTGGATTCATTTTGTTGTTTTTCATCTGCAATCTGATCATGCAAAATTAACTTCGTAATATTATTCATGTAATTTATTAAATATGTATCTAAATTCTTCGTGTTTCATTATCGTCGTTATTGATTTATGTTAATATACAAGTTAAGATAAGACTCGTGTATTACCTTCGCTAAGCGTGTGCACAACTATACATAAAAAATATATATCAAGGATCATATTTTTCCGTATCGCGTAATAAATTGCGTTTCTTGTGACATTAGTCTTTCGTTTTGCTCGAGCGAGCACTCCAGATCCTACGATCGTGCTTTCTATTTGAATGGATTTAATTTATCATGATCGGCTTACTAAATTTCATTCTATTTTCAAGCGCACTTGAAACTGCGAACGTCCGGACCTAATATTCCCTTCGCGTTGTAAGTGATACTTATTAGTGATACACCGACAAGAAAAATCTGTTGGAGATATATATAGAAAATAATAAATAATAAACTTGAAGATATGCAAATTGGATTTATCCCTTTTTGTCGAGTAGTGATTCTAGCAGCTGCAGATGCATTAGTGAGTCGAACGTTGTTGTATAAAGCATTATTTTACAAAATTTAACGGACAGTTAAACTGGCAATTAATCGGTTATTATTATTACCAGAATGATGTATTGATGTAATAATGCCGTTAGTATTATATCGTTAATAATTACATACATTCAATTATTATTAAAGAAAAATATATAAGAATCAATTAGAAATTTACACATATATTGATTCAAAAGAAAATCGAAAAAATTACATAGGAAAGATAAGCATGAGGATAGAGAATAAGCGCAATGTACGATGAGAATTACAGAAATTTTATACGAGTTATTAAAGTACTTCATATATCAAATTATTTTATAATATTTCGTATAATAAGCGCATCTAGTCGAACGACAAGCAAATAAAGATAAAAGACATAGATATGCAATCGAGACAGCCGAGAAATATATGCGGAAATGAAAAGACAATCTCGGATTGCGCTCTAACATTTCAAGTGATTTCCGATTAATCGGAGCCAATTCGTACACTCTGTACTGATGCAAATTGCAGATCAGGGATGCATCTATTAATATATGACATCGTGCTATTAGTTATCACACTATATAGTGATAGTGTTGACCAGAAGGAAGCGTTGAGAAAAATTTATGGAAGTACAAGTTCCGTAAAACGCGGGATCCGAACGACATAAGAAATAAGCACCAAGGCGTTAAACTCTCTCGGCTAACGTCTTTGAGTTTCTCTGTAACTGGTGTATATATTAGCTATAAATATTATCTCCGACGTAATATTACCAGCTTGGGGCCTCATGCATGGATAATATGTAATAGTGTTCATCTGTCCATTCTGCTTTGTACTTCAAAGGACATAATGTGTACACGAAACATTTATATAGATTAATTTGGACGTAGAATGCTCATATTTAAAGCTCCTTCAAGAAAGGTGTGCTATAGTGCACCATAAACGATACGTAGTAAAAATATGAAACTATATGTATGTAACTGTATAATGAAACTATATGTTTGATGTAATTTGTACTTTTATATTATAAACATAAAATATAAATAATTTATGTTTTTAAACGAAAGCTTTGTTAGAATTTCACAACACTTAGTATTTAGCGGTAAGTTTTTAGAATACAGATACAGGTTGTCAGTATAGAAGATTCTAAAAATTTCACAGAATTTTTCAATTAAACTATGAGAAAATATACAGAGAATCTCAATCTTCTTATTTCTGTGATAAGTTGTACATTATAAATATTGAATATATAATAAAATTACGTATCAAATTACTTTTTAATCAAATACAGTTACGTTCTTCATAGTATATTTATTTTAATTACATTTAAAAATGAAGCAAAAAAATAATCATTAAAAAAATAATCATTATTTTATTAAGTAGAACTACTAATTGTATGATAGATGTAAAAAATATTGAATTAAAAAATTTTAATATTTTTTAATATTTTTAATATTTTTTAATTATGCAAAATCTTACATAAAAAATAATTTAAAAAAGAGAAAATTAATAATATTTTGTTTATCTATTTTTCACGAGTGTAAAAATAATTCACAAATTAATTAGTTTAAGAAAATGAAGCGTTATGTTGTACACTGATGACAGTTCTCTCAGCATGAATTCCGTGAGATATTTAATTGAAATGATATCAAGGAACGTGTTTCCGCCAATAATTAATGTTTGGTTTCACATAAGTAATAGTGTATTTATTAATGTCGTTTACAGTCTTGCATGATTGGCAATCAGGAAGTGTTTACGTGATGAACGTCATATCGGAACGGATTCAATTAAGTCGAAGGAAAAAAATTAATCGAAGATATAAATGAACCGGGTTGTTGAAAAAAGGAGGAAGAAAGCAGGTACGGAATGATATACGGAATGATTTAATATTTGTATCTTATCGGATTAAAATGATTTATAATTTATTATACAGACCGAAAAATTGAAAAATATCAAACTTTTTGATTAAAAATAGCTTACACACGCGCGCGCGCGCGCGCGCGCGCGCACACACACACACACACACACACACACACACACATATAGAGATAGAAAGATAGAAGATTTTTTTTCTGTTACATCGCCATCACGGCTAATCATTCGGAGTGATTTTGCATGGTACTGATACCGATCCTATTGTGGATATTATTATAGTAACATCAATATGCGTCTGGACGATCCTACGGGAAGACAAACACGTTTTGGATCGCTCATGCATTCGAAATCCATTCGTTCCTACTGCACATCTGCCGATCGGTCCGAGTAATGTTTTCGTGTAATTTTAATCGAATAATCGTACAGGACGCGCGGCTGGCGGATAAAGGACCGACGATTATAATCGAATGAGATTGCGCTACGTTTCGATTCCGAGTGTGCAGCCTGTACTTACGCCATTTTCGTATATTAGCAGTAATCGAATCGTTATTTTGTGATGCAGATGCCGCGATACTCGTGACTCGTACAGATTGTAGGGTGTGTATGCACGTTCTTTGCATTTTATAGTTATCATACAAGTCTATGTTATCGTATTCATTTATTCAAATGCCAATTCGCAAGATAAATACATACTAGATGTATGGATCTACAATAAAACAAGATAATTGATAATTATTGATTTTTATGACGATAATAGAATTGCGAGTATCGACAGTGAAATATAGTACAATGTATTCTTAATATACTTTTTTAGAGAATTATAAGAGAAATATTCTCTTAACGTGTATAAATACACGTACGAATTTTTCATTAAATATACATATAGAATAATAAATTATTTTTAAATTAAAATCTTGTACTTAGTAACATATATAATGTGTTTGTCCAAAAATATTTTTAATCAATAAATTATCTTGTATTAAAAAAATATCATGTGTTTGAGATCATAATATCATTTTACAATATTTGATCAATAAAATAAAATATTAAGATATTTTTAAATATATAGAAATAGAAATATAGTAAAGTAAAAAGATATTATCTGATATAATAATTGTAAAAAGTACTATCGCGCGTATTTAAAATTATTAAATTTTATATAATTTATAAATTTTTCATTTGATATTGTTTAAATAAGAAGTATATAAAATAAATTTAATAATAATTAATAATTAATTTGTACGTATATATGTTAATTACAGATGTAATAATTATATAATAGCTAGTTCAGTGATTTAAGAACAAAGTATTAAAAAAAAAAACTCTTTTCATCACAATGTTATGAGACATACAACTGTATACCTAATTTACGAGCGACAAAAAGTTAGTATTATAGTTTAAAAAATTTGAAAGTAGGTTTTATTAAATTAATGTCATGTGTCATGAATCTATTAATGCAAAATTGATATATCATGATAGTTGGAATCGATAAAATCCTATATATCGAATTTTTCATTATAGCAGTTTATTCTCATTATCAATAAAAATTCCGTGAATCAATGTACTTTATAATGGGCTAATTAGCTACAACATAAATGTAATATAAATATTTAAAAATATAATAAATATTTCAATTCCTAATTAAAAATTTATATATAATACATGTTTTATATATACATATATATATCACAAATATAAATATTGCTATCATTATAAACTTTTAGATGAAAGTATCTTTCTATTTTATGATTTGTCTTTCTATTTTATATTTTTATGCGTGCGTGCGTACGCGCGCGCGTGTGTGTATGTGTGTGTGTGCGCTCATTAATACTTAATTCTATTATAATTTTCCGAAATACTTTGATGTTTATGTTTTTATTTAAAAATCGTTATTTAATGTAGTTACTTGATTTGAAAGTCTTAAAAAAAAGTTTAGAAAATATAATTCATAATATATTTTAAGCTATTATTTTCATTTTACATATTTTCGAAAAATATGTATAAAATTGTCAAAAAACCAAATTATACCAATCTTTTTTAAAGCAATTTAATTTTTGTTATATTTTAATGGTTATAGTTTAATAATTAATTTGCAACAATTTTCCTATAGTGTTTTAAATATCTCGCGTAGTTTGTTTGTTCATTTTTTTCTGACAACATGATATGTTGAAAAATTTTCAGTTCCGCTGATCGCAGATTGTCAAAACTATTTGAATTGCAAATTAAATATATTTTTAACGAAATTCTTGGAAAATTGAAAAGCATTTTTTAAGCGCGTTTTCCATCTGTCGAAAAAATAGAAATAGCTTGGTCTCGTTTTGATGTATGTGTGAGAGTATAATGCATCAAGGAGGATATAACGTGTCGTTTACGCAATTACGCTGCATGCTAATGCAATTCCTTCTTATTAGAAAATCATAAAATCCAGGATCCATGGAGACGTTTCTCTCGTGAGGAAGGAGAAAGGTCCAAGGTAGGATCTAGGAACGACGGGAAGGTGAAGGTAGAAACCAGTTCCCTGGGCGTTAGCTCCGAGCAAAGAGGAGAGTTCTTTCCCACATGAAAATCATGCCATGGACAGATGGATACTTCTGCGAGCCTTTCATACCGTACACAATTGTGCAAATGAAAATGCGCCAGCACGTGCACGGTTTCCTATTTCGCGAGCATTTTTGTAATAAATCATGGAGTTGTTTACTACCTGTGGGCTACTCAGAAAGATTAACGTTAAGATTAACGCCTTGTCTTGGCGCAAGCATATTACAATGCTGATCGCATTTGTGCCTGTCCGATAAATGATAAGTCAATAGATAGAGAATGTTTTGAGACATATACAATAACAGCTATCGACTAAAGGATCGAAATTTAAACAACTAAAAAACAATAAAAATGACAAAAAATTTTGTCATAAATACGACCTGAAATCAACTAAAAAACAAAACAACAAATAATTTGATTTATAATGACTCATGCAGCAAAATGACCATATTTTGCTGCAGTTTTAAGTAAACAACTTTTAAATGAGTAAGTAGATTCAAATGAACTTTTGCATGAATATTTATTAAAATCTTAGTAGTATATATGTAAAAAAATTGATTTAATAATTTGATTTGTAATGCTACTGCCTTATCAAATTTGCGAATAAGTATTCAAATAAACAAAACAATCGCGATTTTACATAAGAATTAATGTAAACAATTAAATAACTTTTAAAATAATAAGAGAATTGTGCTTAAATTTCACACAGATACTCGGTAATAATGGAACAATCTATGAAATTTTTATATTTTTGGTAATATTTTAAGATGTATGTGACACATACATCCTTGAGAAACATCGAACAAATTTTCACCTATTCTAAACACTTGCTATCTGAAATCAATTGATGTACAATTTAAATTTTATGGCTATTTACAGAAGATGACAATTGATATGTTATAGTAGTTAACAAAGTTTTCATTTTCTATAATAAGGGCTAAAGTGCAGAAAAATGTGTAATAAACTATTACTAAAATTATTTATAAAATGTTAAATTACTGTTTATTCTTAACATGAAATTCATATTGATATTCTCTTAAGATGAAATTTTTATAAGATGCAACATGAAATAAATTATGTTAAAATAAGTTATTTTTTTTATAAATTTACTATTTAATTATAATATCCAAAAATATTAAATTGTTAATATAAATCAGTGATACATTTACTTTCAAATAAAATCACGCAACAAAATACGTTTGCAATATTTACATCAAATATGACTGATATTAAGCTGAGAAGCGAATAGTCATGCGCACGAAATGCAGATTTATTGGAAGTCGTTGAAAACCATCGATCTCTCATTCGACCTCACATTACACCACAAGAAGATAAACTGAGGTATAATGAGACTTGAAGAGTAGAAGGTCAGATCTTCAAGCGATGTTTACCAGCCGCTACCTGCATTTAGTTTTGACGGCAATTTCCTTGCCTCTCCTCTTCGATGTCCTTGTCTCTCCTCTTCGATGTTCTCCATCGTAAAAGAAATTAAATAGGACGGAGGGGACGTAGTAGGCGGTAGGTTCGTTAACCCGTCGTATGGACATCGTTGCAGAAATGCAATTCGCCAGCTGACGATACGCTTAACTGCAACGAACTAACCGTGATGCAGGATATACCCCGGACAGGAGAATGAAGGAGGACCTCTAACGCGGGAGGGTGGTGCATTAGGTAGAGATAGCTAATGCTAGGGGAAAGCACAGACACCGCGGCACTTTTTAATTTCTAATTATTGTGTAATGACCCTGCACTCTGACCCTCGACACTGCGTGCAGACCTTATGTTTCGATAGAGGCGCACGACTAAGACCTTTAGTTATGGGTTGCGATAATTGCCAATTTCCATAGGTTCTCGTTCTACGTTCGGATAGAGCTCACATGTGTCGGCCGATTCTAATTGCAGGCTACGTTCACAATAAAAGCATCCAAAATCACAAATGCATAAATATCTTTAATAAAAAAGATATTGTTTTGTCATACGATGTGCGTAATTACGCTTTTTCATAAAATAGGGAATTTATTTTAAAATAGAAATACGTAATTTGACATAAAGGAGAATTATCCAAATCTGTGTGGAAGATAAAGAGACTAACTTTCAACATTGGCGTATTTCTCAATCTCATCAAACGAAAGTTTGACTTTAAAATTGCATGTGAGACCGTTGTGGAGATGCCTTTAAACTTGGTCCATCTGTACTATGGCACAGATCATAGAGAATGCAGCTCGTGCAACCGATATCCACTTTGTAATCTGTGCACAGGCGCTTCCTACACGGATGCACGCGGGGAATCGCAGGTAGGCAGGCAGGTACGGAGAAGATAGGTGGATTCCTAGGTGTGCGCATCTGGCCGCGTTGCACATGCGAGCAGTGGTATCTGATTCCCCGACGGAAGTCCCGTTCTTGCTCAATAACGCAGGCGATCTGCCGGGAATAATGATTGTTTCACAGGATTTGTACATATAACCGAGTCAGACCGCGGTCCCGTCTCACAAAGCATCTCCGTCTACGCGTTAGAGTAGAGTTCATTAAAATTAATCTTCCTTATGAAGAATTGTACCATACAATTTTTTCCGCACGATGAAAATCGTTTCCATTCAAGGAACTTCGACGCGGGAAAATGGAGTTGATTCTTATCGTACCGGTAGTTATGTACAACCACGTTGTACCTAATGTTAAACCTGAGCGCTGACGTGTGTGAATAAATTCTGCGGAGTACACGTCTGACGGATCGCTACGAAACGATCAACGATAAAGAGCGATACTCTTAATTAGGAGTTAACTGCTGATCGTATTGCAGGTGGAATCCGTTACGTACATGTCTTACACCTGTATACTTGAATATTTCCAGTAAAAAGGGATGAGAGGATTATTATACTCTTTTGTCAGAATTAAGAGTGAGAGAGAGGAAAGGAGGAAGGAGCAAGAGAAAAGAATATGAATGAGAGTTAAATAACGGAAATTAAATAAGGAACAAAAATGTGTATGCATAATTTCGATTACAAGACGATATTCAAAATTATGCGCATGCGTGTCTCCTCATATATTTCATATATTCAGATATTCATATAATAACCAATAATGGTGTATCATTAATATCATTAATATTCTTCGCAATGGATATACATTAATTACAGTTTTTCAGGTAATCGCCTTTTATGCATAAATCAGCATTTTCCGTCACAATTGCTAAAACTTTTACTACCCTTCTACCACCATTTATCGAGATTATGGATATTGACGATTAATATACATGTCAACATAACATGTGTGGCATTTGCGCCACGTCGGCATTACGAATAAATTTCAGATAATAATAATGGTATCTGAACGGTATTAGAAAGCGTATCAAAATTTGGAGCCTATGTATTACAAGATCAGTTCATCAAGATCAATTCTAGATCACAAAGGAATGATTCTGTCGGCAATCACCTGCCCCATGTGCGCGGTCATACGGCGACAGGTATTGCACCTGTAATACACCTGCATTCGATTGCCCGATTTGGAAGAAATTTATCGCTCCGTCCCGATTATCGGAAATTTATTTATATTATCCGGACTTGCAATACGAAATTTATTATCAATTGAATTGAAAAAATTGGCACCTTAGAACGATTCATCAGCTATTTAGTTACATTTTTGCAAGCGCAATATCGTTACATTGTTCGCTGATATTAGCAATTAATCTTTATATTAATTTGATCATTGTTAGATTATAATTCGATATTTCCTATTCTAATAATCAATATTATTTAAAAGATGTAACAATAGCATTATAAATGCATTGTTCCGAAAAAATAAAATAAAAAAAGTGGCAAAATGAGATCAGACAAAATTCTCGCGAACTGATGGTTCATCTAATAATCAGTCATGATGCATATCGTGGGTAAGTGGGATTTATGATGACAACGGTGTAATTCACCAGTAGCTAAAGATAGAAAAAATCGACAGGAAATGAGGGCGAGTTCGTATCCCGAGTTTTATTTAATTGTTATTTACGCCAAATGATCACGCGATCAAGGGAAAGGAAAGAGCCGCCATTTATCGGCGGTAAGTACGAGTAGGGGAAATCGAGGCAGAGAATGTAAGGGCGTACAACTGATTTAGAGAACTAATTCGCGACAATTATCACCGCGTTGAATTATAGCTTTAAGTCACGCGGGTTTCCTATATCCCATTGCTTCGTCTGATACCGAAACGAACATATGAAAAGTTCCACGTCTTTCGCAATATAACGTCACGAAAGTAAATAATATTGACTGATCAACTTATATTTTGTACCACTTAATTACAATAAATAAAAGTAGTCTACACTCAGTAAACGAGAAAAAAATTTTACTCAACTTCTGAACTAAATCTTAAAAAATTGCGTACCAAATATACAATAAAATATTATTTTTCTGATATCTTGAGCCGACAGTGTTATAACTGATCCTGTAATGCATTTTTAATAAATCTTCTTTATTTGTTTCGGACATTTTTTTGAATTTCCTTTCAATTATTTACTAACAAATCTTGAACACATAAAAGAGTTTGTGTAAATGGAACCAAGCCATCTATAAAGTCGAGTGCGTAAGCATCCTATCAATACGGAAATATCAACTTTATAACATAGCCACTCAACCCGTTAAAAGAACATCGTCACGCGCTTCGACAGGCTAAATTCGAGACGGTCCGTACATTACGGAGATATGCATTTATACCGCATCTATGTGTCTGGCGCACACGCCGCACGTTCGACACGCCGTGCGTATGCACCTTGCGCTCGGGGCCTCTCTCTCGCGCATCGTCAGACGCAATGCCGGAAGTTTCGATACTTCTATCCAGCGGCGTAAAAGCCGCGACTACGTCGAGCAATCTGCCATGCAATAAAATCGGCGACAAGCCGTGAATTCATGACACGACGCTCATAAAGGGATTTATGCGCACGTTCGAGAGAAACGAGTTGACGTGGCTGTCGAAAACATTATCGACGAGGCGAGGGCATACGTATGTGTTTAAATTGCATGACCCTATGAATAATTTTTGTAGCGTATCTGTACCGCAAAAATCCACGCAATTAAAATCACCAGCTAAAAATAGTTTCCTTTATAGATAGCTAACAATAAGTTAATACAGTGTGACAGTACAGTACAGTATTTGTATAATATAGAAATTGAATATTATTGTAGTGTTTAATTAGAAATTTTTATGGGGTTTTACACATATAAAAGACTTTATAGATTTATATTTAAAACTTTCTTATAAATTTACTAAAGAGAGAGAAACAAAATCAAATTTTTGCATTAGTGTTCTAAAAATTTTCTATTAGCAATAAAAAATTATCGAAATTTTAATGCATATGATAATGTGAATGATATAACAATTTATAAAACTTTTTGCATAAATGCATTTATTGCATTTATTTACATCTGTATTCACATCTCACAATGTAAGTTCCAGCTTGACAACTTTATAACTCTATTGTTCTTATCGCAAAATCTTGCAGGTCATAATCGATGCTATGTCAATGAAAACATTCCAGACGGTATATAGTTGCAAATGTATTCGTAGTTACAACTTTCGTATGACATATAATCAAATCAGATTAAGCCGGCAAATCAGATTCAGCATACATACATATGCTGAAGCAAGATTTCACTGTTGCAAAGATATGATAAACCATGAGAATGTAAATTAATATTTTATTAGAATATTTTATTTAAAGAATGCAATTGAATTCTAAAACTAAGAAAATTTTATTTTAAATTTTAAATTTTTAATTCCTATACTATGAAAAGTACATTGTGAAAAGTACAATGTTCAATGTTCAAATCGGTGCTTAATATTTTTATTATTTAAATTTATTTTAAACTTTAAAAACATGGTTTTTAAACTATAATTTTTACTTTATTATTTTAAATGTAGTTTTCTTGTAAAATTTGTTACATGCAAATATTACATTAATTATTAAAAAAATGATTGTTTTAAGTTATTAAAAAATCATATTTTTTAATTCAATGTATGAATTAAAATAATCAAAATTCATTAATATACGTTTGGCAATCTTTTATCTTTCGAAGCATCTCCTGCTTATTTTCTAATATTATATAATATAGATCTCGTATAAATATCATCAGAATTTTGATTTAGCAGAATTAAATGGAAATCCTCCTTAAAATTTCTATACAGCTATATTATGAAATATGAGACAGCGAAATATTAGAATTAATATATATTAATATATGATAAGAATCATATAAATTTTTAAAAAATTGCAATCTAAATCATATGATCTTTTATTTCTTTTTTTATCGTCAACAACTTACTTATCAATGATTTATGTTTTATGTATTTAACTTAATATCAGAGATTTAGTTTATGTCAGAGATATGCTTAAATATACTTTCAATTCCCAGATAATCAATCATATTTCGCGCGTAGTAACATTACATGGTTGTCGGAAATAAGTTTACGATATCTTCCCTGAGAGACGGGCCTGACTAATCGCGATACATGAGTGAAATTAATTGATTTTAATTGAAAGTAACAGATGGTAACATTAGCGATGTTGAATCTAATTTGCCTCTTGTATAATCTCCAAATACCATTGCAAAATAACTGTACTTTTTCAAGTGAGAGAGAATTATAAATGGCTAATCGATTTTATATTTAAAAATATCAATCATTCTATTTCTTAATACAATTTTATTCTATTTCTTAATAATTTTATTCTTTATATAGACTATCCATTTTGAACATTAGTTATTTTAAGATATTCAAATAGATGTAGCATCAAGTTACGTTATAAATTTGAAATATTAGAAGATTATGGAAGCAATAACATATCAAAAAGACTGATGCGGCCTGAGATCAATCTTGTTGCATCTGTTCAAACTGTTCACTGTTGGGTCGTTTTGTCGCGAAACCCGTAGCAGATCCGGTATCGAAAGAGAAAGGATTGATCCAGGATGCGTTGAAGATGGAGAGGCGCAAAGGTCCTGATACAAAGTAAGGACGACAAAGAAATTGCATTGCCGCGCTAAATCTCGGTCGTCGACGTAATCAATCTTCAATTGGTACGATTGATTCTTTCCTTTCTGTGTCGTTGATGTCTTGATCCCGGATAACCGCGTCAATTTTTACGAAATTACACACGTATATCTTTGCGATAACAAATATGAATGCGATATAAATTTAATACAAATGCGTTATAATCTTTAACTTTTTTATATACTATAAAACAAATTATTTTGATTGCAAAAATTAATTTTCATAATCAGAAATAAATTACACATTGATTATTGTATATATCGATCTAAATCGATTAAATCAAATTTTATTAATATTAAAGAGTAGATTGTTTTATCATGTTTCTTTTATTATATGTTTTTCTTATATTACTAATCTAAGTTTGTGATGGCGTCTATTGCTAAATTTTCACGGCCATTAATAAAAAATTTTGTATTATAAATTAAATATAAAAGTATCATGCAAACTCACCGTGATGTCTTCGAACCATCATAACCTTTTAGAGAACGATGTTCTTCTAAATAGCCGAAAAGAGTTTTCAATTCGAAGAGCTGTTGGTTCCTCTCTATCATCGATTCTTTTAGAATCTAAAACACATAGTATATTTATAAAAATAATTTATTTATTATGAAAATTACTAAATATGTAATGTTCAGCGCATTAATTTCTTATATATATATATATATATATGTATATATATATAAATTTAAAAATGTATTTAAATTATGTTTTCTTATACTTTTCTTGTAATAATTTATTCGTACAATGCATTTTAATGAAAAATATTCAATAAAAATGACACAGTAGTTCAAAGTAACTTTAATTTCTTGCGTTAAAGAAATTAAAAATGCTTTGTTATAATTTATCAGATGTGTAATATATTATATATATATATATATATATATATATATATATATATATATATATAATATAATATTTTTTAATAAAAATTAATATTAAAAGGAAAGACTGTACTTCAACATTGACAAGTCGAGAAAATATTCGAATAATTTTTGTTTCTCTGTATTTCAGAATAGTATTTCTCTATAATAGAGAATAAAATTACGAAATCAAAGAATTGACAAAAAAGGACAAATTCCGCGTTTAGAAAGAGAATTGCGTCGTTCAACCTTAATCGCGCCAATCTTTGTCCTCCACTGTACACGTGTAGAGCAAAACTAAAAGAAACAATAGAAGAGGAAGGACCAGAGAGCGAGAGATGGAACGGGGAAGAGAGGATCGAGTAGCGCGGAGAAGCAAAAAAAAAAATCGGGACTACCGCTCCTCCTCGAAAATAAAATCGGTTTTCCGATAACTGGTTATTTGCTCGCACAAGTGGCTCGCTGACTGGGCGAGCACGTCGGAAGCGGTTTTCGCGTGTAATATTATCGAGTTATCGGTAGGATAGGAGAGCATTGATCGCGCGCCAGGGGATAGAGACCGGGGGAAATGGACGAACGCGAAGAAAGAGACCGAAAGAGGGTGCCCGGGATGAGTTGGTGGATAGTGTAGTACGAGGAAAGAGATGCTGGGAGACGAGCGTGCATTGCACGAGCACAATATACCCGCGTGATTACAATATGTTGGGGCTCGAGAGACCAATACCAACCTGAAGTCGACTCAGCCACTGTTGATAATCCCTATTGTTGATGCCTCTACTCGACTACTTCTCGCGAACGGATACATCTTGTTTCAAAATTTCGAATGGTTTCGACGTATTGAATACACCGACGGAGGATGTTCGTGCGATAAAAAATTTCTCTTGGAATATCTCTGCGATCTCCGCATGGATCTGAATATTACATACATCCTACGAAAAGTTTCTCAGTTTTGGGCGCATCTCAAAAGAAGAATGAAATTTTAATGAGAAAATCTAGCTTTCCCGTTTTTGATCGCAAAAAGTTTCATAGATTTTTCAAGAATTCCAAATAAAATTTTTGCTGGAATACCTTGACTAACAATGAACATGTCGATTCTTCAATTCAATCTAATTCGCTGCCAATTAATTAATTCGAATTTCGAAAGTTTGTGTCTTTACATCAAGTACAAAATTTTTGCAAAAATTGTTAAAGAATTATAAAAAAGTCCATTTTATTATATATTTATAAGATCAAAAAATATAATAATTCGGTTACTTTATTAGAATATGAAATGTTACATCGCCTTTCTCTCTCTCTCTCTCTCTCTAAATCATATAAATTTACAATTCTTCTATTAAACAAATAGTTTTTCAAATAACACCCTATTATAAACTTATATAAACAGCCTATTTTTCGTTTTCTAATAAATACATTTGCTGATTAATCATCGTAACATCAAAATGGAAAATTACGTGTATTACTCTTTTTATTAAGAACCGGCGATCTATTAAGGACCGACGATTTCTGTGCTCGTGCGTGCGCCGGGATCGCGTTAAAAGAGAGGTCGGAATGGCGGATATGTGGACGGCGAAAGAAACGAAACCTGTCCTCGTCGTTTATGCTCGGCGTTGGCAGGCTAGACCGCCTTTCACACATCCCACACGAAAGATGATGACGGCGGCGGCGGCGGCGGTGGCGGCGGCGGTGGCGGCGGCTGTGGCGACGGCGACGAAGCTCGGTCTCTTTCAAAACAATTACGCATTCTTCTATCCCCGTTCTCCCACGTCACCTCCTATCGTCTTGTCGCAATATTGCCGCATAGTGCGCTTTGCCTACGATCGCTTTCTGTCGGTAAAGAACGGCAGATCACGGCGCGATTTGTAGAATTAACATAAAGAAAGTGTCGCCATAAGTATGTTCTCATTTGTCGCAGACTGATTTATCGTCCTCGATCTGATGATTTTGACCTTATTTGTAAGACTCATTGGGAGTACCGGCACGACAGTTTCTATACAGGAGAATCATTCGCTTACTTCGGTTATAATATTATAACATACCTACAATGTGTCACATTTTTTATAAATATATTATATTACAGTTTATATAGGTCACTAGTTGTTGATATTAATTATGTTTTTCTATGATTTCAGATACTAGAGAGAACTTCATCCATCTTTGACGAATTGTAAGTCTCAGTGCATGCTCTTTTAAAATTGCAATTAATTAGACAATATAATTATAAACATATAACTGTGATAATATAACTGTATGTATCGTGTGTGTATGTGTGTGTGTAATATATTTTACACACACACACACACACACACACACACACACACACACACACACACACACACACACACACATATATATATATATAAAATGTATGTATATAATATATTATAAGAAAAATAATTATTTTTGTTCATTTTATTCATTTATTACGTTATAATTTCATAAAAAGATTATTAGAATAACTGCTAATATTGCACTTTAACACGTTTGCTATCACGCGTCATATATGTGTGACACAGTGATTCGTTTCGAGAGCCCGGCGTGATATTGTTGATTACCCATATATGTATATTATTAATTAATTACCAATTATCAATTGTTGTTGACCCGTATATGTGTTTTATATGTGTACAAGTGAATACGACATATTATTGTAAAACTGTTGTAAGAAAGACATGAGCCATAGCAAAGGTTTTTCCAACTTGATCGTGATAGCGAACGTGTTAATAAACTAATAAATCTATAAATTATCAATATTTTCATGTAGATGCAATCTTCTGTAAGAGAGTTATTTTATTCGAAAAAGCTAAGTTCGTAGGTCAGCGGAAAACTGAAGGCAAGTGGCTTATGCCATCAAGATTGTTTTCTGTCATGACTTTCCCTTGCGCCATTCTCCTACCAATGCTGTCATATACCCCATTCACCTAGAAGCAGCCATCGCGATTTACGATCCCTCCGCTCTCATCTTCGTGTACAGAAAAGCGCACGATAGGTTTCCTATTTTGCCTCTACGGAAAATATTCCACATTTCGATAAAAGCAATGGACGATGTAGTTCAAACATCTCTAACATTTTTCTTGCACTAGAGAAATTAAAAAGGCTCCAACGTAATTTGCTACGTGTTTGATACGACAATGCGCACATCACAAAAAACAATTTAATGGATTAAATAGTATTAATGATGCAGCAAGAATTAATTAACAATAATAAGTTCAAAAAGATATATTTACAGAGCAAGTTTTATGATTATTTGAAAAAATTTTTTTACGTTTGTATTTCTAAGAGAAAAAGAATATTTAGAAGGAAAAACTAAACCTATAATTTCACTAATTTCAATAATTATATTTATCAAGAAGTAAGATTAAAATAAGGCTTAAATAATTATTATAGATTGTAATTGATTTCATACGAAAATATTTTCGGATTTATATCGTGCCGCTTAATCCAAAAATATCTAACGCTAAGGAAACATGATGTCGCAATAAATTAATTTAAGCTTAGCTTCGCATGTGTGTGTACGTATGTGTATTTGTGTGTACTGATAGAAAGACAAAAAAAAATTCATTGTAGATAGCGCAGAATAAGATATGTACATTGATGATAATTGCAACATAAATGCAACATAAATGGGACGATTTATGATCAAGTGACTCCATTAATTAATGCGATTGGACGTAATTAACACTGTTACTTAAATCTGAAACCTATCGATTGTTACAATCTTTGGTTTTAGTTTGATTTTCTGTAATCTACACGCGCGATATATTGATTCCGCAATCGCATATTATATTTATCAGTAAATATACAGTCTGATAAGGAGATACGCATCGTATTTATAATTGTTTTTCAAAAGAGATTACTTGCTCCAAGAGGAGTGTTCAGTTATCCGCGGTAACAGCAGCTAGTATTAATAACCGATACTAACGGAAATAGTCGCGATATGCACAGTCGGATTTCAGCTTTAATCCTGACTATTTTCACGACTGTAAAAAGCTGTCTTACGCAGGTTTCGTGATATCACTCGGTAAATCGCACACTTTACGTTTCTCTTCCTGTAGAACTGCCAATTCGAAGAGAAACTTCACCGATAGGCGTAAAAAAGATTATATCCGTGATCAGAAGATTCTTAGATGAAAATTGTCTTCATGTTTATTTTGTTCTGAATATTATTCGTGTTATAGCAAGGTTTATCTTATCCTAAAACGTGCTTGCTATTTCGGCGAAAAATATGGCAGTGAAGCTTGCATGTTATCGCGTTCATTCTCGAAGTTCGACACATGAGATGTGTAACAATTTTGTTTTATCGTCGATCAAAAAGAAATATAAAGATAATTTCAAATTATCATATCACTTGTTTGGCTTTATTTCATTAATACAGAATTAATTATTGTTATTATTCCCTCTCTTAAAAATAAAATAAAAACAAAAATACAATACAACAATTTTAAAATATTAATACATCTTTGTTATCATAGAATTATAATAAATAAATAATGTAAAGCAATATTGAAAACGTAATAAAGACAAGAACATTTTACTATAGTTTTCATATGGATATGAGATGGACATGATTAAAATATGTCATCACAATTAGATCTTTCAAAAATACGAAGTTTCTCTATTAATCAGTATTTATGTAGCATTTTCACATTCATTCACGTTTATCCTCATGTTTATCAATCACGAATGTCCTACAGACTTTATCCACGCTATTCAGATATCGTTTAAATTTTACAGCAAAGTAATACCCGCCTGCCCGGGTTGCAGTGGAAACTGCCTGAGATTTCTTGAATACGTATTCGTATTTCTGTCCGCTGTGCGCTCGTCTGCACGTAGGCGCCAAAGTGGATGCGCGCATAAATTCGCTCGCGGTACGTTAAAAGATGTGAAGTGATTTCGAGCGTGCGGCGCATAACAGGGCGAGAAAAAGGTATGCGCCTTCGAGTTACGTTCGAGTAAACGCGCATGAGGCGGCCTCTCCGTGTGTATATATTGTAAAATATACTTACGCAAATATTGAAACTCCACGCCTCGTTTTCCACTCACGACTGCGTCGGTTACGCACGGCGAGACGTTAACAACGAGTTGTTACCAATAATAATAAGTGGGCCTTGATAAACTATACGCTGCAATATTTAACGGTGACTATTGTCCGCCTGCACATACTAGCCTCGTGTTTCTACGTGTCACGTATGTAGATATATGTTGTACAAATTACGGCCTGTCGTGGACATTCGCGATGCGAAAGTGACACGAAGAAATTGGTAGAATTGCACGTCTACTTTCACTAAGCAGATGGCTATTTTCAAAAGTATACCCAAGCGTAGTAATTGCCGAGTTGGCGGTCCGCTGCGCAACAAAAATAGCGGTTTGGCTAAATCTCGCTGTATCCATTGTTGAGTTAACAGTAATTATAGTTTACGGAAACGTAACAGCATCGTGGTTACCGACAACGTGAAGTAATTACCGCGATTCGCTGTTATGATTCTCATGAGGAATTCCTCGAATATTGCCTTTCGAGCGACGCGGTAGTTATATCTGACTTCCGTTCGGAATATATTCGATGTTAATCAAATATTTTACAATTCTACTACTTAGAGCCAGTTGTTCCATCTTCAGATAAACTATGTAATAATTTATTTAAGGAATAAATGTCTGTAGAATTAATTCACAACGCTCTCCAGACATTTACCCATCAGATAAATTAATATAATCATTTATTCTATTATATATAATATAATAAATTATTAAAATATATTATTATATAAAAGTGGTACAACTGGCCCTTGGACATAATTATATAGATTAATCCGCACTGGTTTTGATTGCATTTAATATATGAGCGAAGTTGCTCTTTATTTTAACTCTAAAGAAATTAAAACCAGCAGGAACAAAGACATTTTTAATCAAAGAAATATATTTTTTGGTTGCTTCGCAAGAAATAGGATAAAATAAAATATATATAAGCTGTCAGAATAACGGTGTAAATGATTCTTTTAAGAAAGATCTATAAGTATTATAACTAACTGTTAACTTCATTAATTTTATTTTTGATAGTTTCACATATGCATAAATATTATAATTATTATATATTTATTATATAAATCATTATTATATAATTATTATATTTTTCTATATAGGGAAAAAATAATTCTATATTTTAAAATTCTGTATTGTATTAAAATAATTACGCACAATTATCGTGACATTAGAATAAGACAGGTCCTAAAAATGTCCAAGCTGAAACCCACTTCTGATAATGTACAAAGTGTTTTTTTAAGACTGAGTGAGATTGATGGGTCATTTTCAATAATAATTATTGTCGATCGCAATGTGACGCGGGGATATCCTAATATCGCTTTCTTACATTAGCATAATTACATTATGTGAGTGCGTTCTGGGTGCGGGTCGATAGCGAGTGGGATAAACAGGCAAGTTGCGTGCAATACGCTGCCGCTGGAATTTCATCTTACAGCATCGAACCAGAGGGATGCGAAATGAAATACAGGAAGGATGTGATTATTTCTACCGTTTTTCGCATTCCCGTCGTCCTGAAAGACGCCGCCCCAAAAGTCCTTATTATAAATTATACGTCAACAGCCATGTAAAGGATTAACATGCTAATGTAATGTTATAATATAATAATTATCACATGCTGCCTCCGTATCATTAAATCGCTGTTTGAGCTTTACGATAACATGCGAAAAAGGGCGAATCAATTTTTCTTTTAACATATAATAATAAACGAAGTCATTTAGTTACGTGGCTCAGAAGGGCGATCCCATTGATACAAAAATAACAGATTACGAAGATTTAATAATAATCTACGTTGGCATGCTAATCATTATCCAATTAGTTATATCGTAGCTACATTCTGTAAATTACGCAGCAGAACGCATACAGATATTCATCGCGCATACACCGAGCTTTTATCTAACTCTCAACAAACCGTTATTAAGGCAGACGATAAAGGGCAACCAATTATAGGAGAACTCCGGGTTATGCGCAACAATTATCCGTATGTTCGCCCATAAATGCAATTGGACGCTCGGGCACTAAGAAATTAGGCAAGGCTCTCGCGGAGAAAGTCGGCGTTTAACAAGGTCTTTGAAAATCGCGCACGGATAAAGGTTAACTGCGCTGTCGGTGGGGGGAGGATAAAGCGGGGAAAGGATCGTTACAGCTCATTAGCCTTATCGCCCTGTCCATCGTTTAACCTCGCGCCTTTACGCCGTGGCTCTACGGCGCGCCGCGGCGCAACGACGCGACGGTGCGTCCGCGCTATCGCGTATATATCGGAATTTTAATAGAACATCAATTTAACGACATCGATGATTTTGTGATGGCGCCCGAGTCACATCGACGACGACACAACGAAAAAACAACGGGTGACTCCTCAGCGTAACGGGCAGACGGACGCACACATATACACGATCGCTTTCGTGTGATGTAAGACAATAAATTCCGCAAACGAGACCCGTACTCGATCGAAAGGTCGCCGCCAGACGGAACAGCCGCGGGTATTCTCCGCGTGATTTATGCACCTACGAAAGATCGTGAAGATCGTCGTGACTGATTCGAGAGACAAGTGGAATAAATGCCGGGATACCGGGATCAAGTTCCACGGAAATCTGTATCGACGTTTCCACGTCGCGGATTTCCCCTCTCGTTCTGGTCCCGTCTCCGTCATTCCTATCTCCTTTCGATTGTCTGTTCCGCCGATCACGGAGCGGCGGTGAGATATTAGTTGCAATCAAATCATTATTATTTTATGAATAATACTGTGTGATCTGTATTTACCTCTCTGAATCTTCCTCATATATTAAAAAAAAAGACTTGTAATAGTGTAACAGTAAAAACTTAAAAAAATTAATGTTGTTACAAAAAATTTAATGAGTGAGGAAAATCCGATATAAAAAAAAATTTTGTAATTTTGCAAAATATATAAGATCTCTCTCGGTAATACAACCAGTTGCAAATATTTTTTCCGCATTTATGTCGCATATTTTATAGCGAAGATTGAAACCGTATAACTTTGATGAGTTCAGAGTTTTCAATGATATAGGCACACAAAAATGATCCCTATATTTATCCGCGACGATGGAAACGTGACGATTGACGTAAGACAAATTTTTCTATGTTTGTAGTACGGAAAATTGAATTTATCAAAGTTATATCGAATTCAATCGTATAATTTAGCATAACCACCGCGAAACCTCGATGTACCGTTTCCAAATATTTAATTCCGCAATATTTAATTCCAATTCTAAGGAAAATTAACTGCAAGATTGCATATAAATAATTATATTTATTGCGCAAAAAGAATCACCAATTTAATTTATGAAAATAAGGTGTATAGAATAAACGATGAAGCAACGTTTTCTGGATACGAAATTACGATAGGCCGTGTGCATTATCTTTCGAGATATTACGAAGGTACACGATACTGCACTTATTTTCCAATAGTCTTAAAATTTACTCATCCGCGTAAGTGTTTACGCAGCTCTCACGAGTTAACGATTCTTTCCAGTCTCTCTCTATCTCTTTAGTAGAGATATTAGTCAAATTCACTCGAAGCCCCGCACACTCTCGAACGTCGTTAGGTAAATCTATTTTCGCTTGACGTGGGTGTCGCGATATCCCGGCACGTTTTCACGTGGGTTTCGGTGAAGTAATCATCGTCTCTCATGCAATTGTCACGATTATTTGACTCTAGTCCAGTGCGGCAGTCATTTTCAAACGAAAGCTATTTTCTTCCATTGCGCTTGGCATAATATTTGTATATCGCAATCTACTAGTCGGATACTCCTTCGCGCGACTCCTACTACCTCTCGTACTATAAACTCGTTTCGTTCGTTTCTCTTTAATATAACGTCGTGCACCGGCAAGAGTAGACGGCGCTATGGTGACGCAAGTTGTGAAATATATTTGTGCAATCTCGCTATTGCGCGAATATTGGCCTCTATTTACGAGCGTGTACAAGTGTTCACAATGATGGGCAATGTATTCGATGTCTAAGGACATTTCTGTCATTCTAAAAAAATATCTCCTTATAGAAATCGCGCTTTTAAAAAAACTCACTCGTTTTCTATTCTCAAACTAGAAATTATTTTATATTATTCACTTCATTTCATATACTTCTTTCATAAATATTTGATCATAAATAATATCAATCAATCTCTTTCAATTAGCAGAAATGTCAGAAACACCGCTGACATTTATTAGTCGTTCCAAAATGAAATGTGAAAACATCGCGATGTTCACCGACCCCATGCGCCAGATATTCATAGATTTCAGTTCAGGATGTTATATGTGAATTGCGTGCATGCACACAAACTGAGAAGTGGTCGGGTAATGCCGCTCCCACGGGCTCGCGAGACGAAGATGAAAGAAGAGCGCTGATACCATGTGCAAGGAGAAGCAATCATCTCTCGCGAAGGACTGCAGGAAGAGAGCCTTGGTGTGTAGCCTCAAGATGCAGCTACAGCCGGATGATTCGATTTGATGGCATTAATCAGCGACGAGCTAGCGCGGATTAAAGTCGCGCCTCCGAGCGGTATAACGTTTCAATTTACCGCACGAGCATTCGGAGGGCTACACGGGTCGAACGGCTAATACCGTCGACCATCTATAATTCAGTCATCTTTATTTGTGTTCGTGAGTTCAACGCGAATAGCGTTGGTGTCGTTTGTTATCTGAATTTTGAAAGAGCTTTGCGGATTATTAACCGATAAATAACCTTACGAATCTCGACTCTAATAGTTCATTCTAAACGAAAGATGGATATAACGGTTAATACTCACGGATATTACAGAGTTAGCAGAGAGAAAAAGAGAGAGAGAGAGAGAGAGAGAGAGAGAGAGAGAGAGAAACTATCAACAAATTTTAATTTAATTATTTAGAAGTTATAAATTAGAGAGCAATGTATATACATTTTATTTTACTTTAAAAATTACGTATAAAAATATTAATATACAAATAAATATATTCTTTCTATTTCTTTATATCGTTTTATTTTTAATGTTATGTTTATTTATAGATTGAAGTATTAAACTATATTGATAGCTCGTTATGCGTACTTTTTGCCTTAATTATATAATTAGAATTTTAAAGAAAAAAATATTGTCATTTAATTTTAGCTTTAAATCGATCTCAGAATGAAATCTAAAATTGTTATTTTTCCATAATTTTATGGACAGCATCATTTTTATTATGATTAATATTTGCTGGAATCTCACTTATGCGACCGATTGTATTGATATGGAACGATTTATTTTGCAACATTGTCGCAATCATTTCCATTTGAATCTTTGATATTTGATATCCGTCCAGTTCAAATACAGTAGAGCGGATTAAGAATGATCGATAAGAGTATCGTGAAATGGATCGTTCTGGCGTAGAACGTATATCCTATTGATCGATGTCAGAGTACTTGGAGTAAATGTATTCTATTCGGCGTTTTATGTGCTTCATTACGGTGGACATTGCAAGCAATCACACGTGTGATATGCAGGATAGTAAATTGTAAACCGGCTATTGCCTCAATACAAGTCAAAGTTTCACATCGGTAACGCGGGAATTACGATCTTTTCCGATGCATTTCATGTAATTGCTAATGAGTAATTAGCAATCTCGCCGATACCATATGTGTAAATGAAAATTGCGTAATCATCGTTACGTTTGGATATTGCATCACAAACCGCTGGCTTTACGTTGTTACATTGTTATTTTAAAAAGCAACGTGATAATTTGGTTTTTGTCGATGGAATTATGGAAACGTTGATTTTCACGATAAAAATAGCAAAATTTGGTTTAATTTTTTTATTTCATTAAGAATTTACTAAAAAATAATTCAGTTTTTTATAATATATCCGATTTCACTTTGTTATATAAAGAATTGTAAACTTTGGACAAAGTAAAAAATTTTGTTGTAATAAACTAAATGCTTTTCTGCACAATTTCAAAGAAAATAAGCCATCAACTTCAAAATAATTCTTATAATGCGAGAAATGTGAAAATTTATTTTTGTTGATATAATTTATATCTATCATATTTTTGTTGACTTTCTTTGCAAGACTTTCCAATTTGCGACAGGTTATTCGCAGCTGTTAATTAACAGGTTATTCGCAGCTGTTAATTAACTTCTTTTGTTCCTCGAAGTTTCTTATTAACACTTCGTTTCTTGACGATGATAGAATCGTTACTCATTAAAATTTGAGCATAGCTGTTGAATAGAGTTCTTTTTCTCTTGCTTTATTCGCACGCAAATTCATCGATTCATCGACGTCTCGTAATCGTATCATGCAGCGTAGTAGCGATTAACAAATAAAAGAAGATGCGTGTTTAATGCACGAAATACTTTTTATTACGCGACTTGCCGATCCAACTTCGTCGTGTGAGTTGAATAAAATGAAGAAAACGTAGAAGAACTTTTCTCAGTGAAACTTGAACCTAAGGATTTCCGATGACATCCATCTTCTGATCTTCAAGAATACGGTTAATACCTGGATAATCTGTGCGCGTGTTCTCATAACGAGTCGAACGAGTTGAGGAGCTGCGAGAGATTATTCAAATTAAAGACAAGGAATCATTTCGTATAGCCTTCTAGAAAATTCCGATCGATTCTGTGATAAAGAAAATAGGATTTTGATTTAATGACCATTATATGTGATAGTATTACTGATGCTATTTGAATATAGACATCGAAAAGCATATAAGTTCAATTTTTTTAGCAGAGCACAAGCACAGCATCTTAATATGATTACGAAAGATATAATTATTGGCAAAATTCAAACAACTTAAAAATAATGAGAATATTACGTACATATGTAGTTTCCTCTGTAAAAATATTATATTTTCTTTACAAATTTTTTATTTTTGTAATTATGTCAGTACATCATCATTGTCAATCGTATAAGTACGTCATCATTGGATGATGTACACACACTTACGAGTGTCAGAATCAAAGTATGAAGTATTTATGAAGTATTAGTTATAAAGTAGTTATGAAATATTAATTTTAATCGACTCATATTATAATTAAAAATCAAATCGCAAATTAAATGTGTACTTTGAGTACTTGTTACTTTTTGCACACAATAATTGCTGTTTTTAAATATTTATTTAAAATCGCTTTGTAATAGCAGAAAAAAATTCTAAGATAAATTGACAAACAAAAAGAAATGTTCTACACTTGTCATTTGCATTTTGTATAACTTCAGTAGTACAATACATAACTTCAACTAATAATATCGTTTATTTAAATATAAATAATGAATACTTGTAATTCGAAATTATAGGCATGTCAATAAAAATTGTGTCTATAATACGTGTAGAAAGCACAAGTCAAATAATATTATCTTGGTAATAATTTATGACTGTACCTACAACTATTTTAATATGCGACATAAAGGAAGACAGTCTTGCAATTAACGAATTCCTTTATGTCTCGAATTTATTGGCTAACTATTTATAGGCAGTATTAACTCACGATGAATATCGCCGAGCGTCATAATCATAAATTGTACCGTAATTGTTAATTAATTGTTTCCTTTAGCTTCCTCCAATGATGCATATTTAATGTTGTTATGTAGAGAAGATTTATGTTTCAAATAACATGATAAACAGCGCAGAGAAATATGCATTTATTGCATCGTTTAAATATTGAGATTTGAGGCAGCATTAATTTTGCATTTGTAAACGTTAATATTTTTGTTATTCCGTTATTTGTAAGATAAATTAACTCAATAAATAAAAGATAATTATTCTTCGAACATATTTACGATAAAAATATACAAAATAGGTACATAAATCACTTGACTTCAGACAATATTTAAAATTTCGAAAATTTTTGAAGTTATTCTATGTATTTCTTAACTCTAGAATTCTCTCGTTGTTATGTATGATATATCCATACTCATCTACATATCTATACAACATTTACATACTTTTCTATGTTGAATATATATACAGCAGCTTTTTCCAATATCAGCGTTATTTAGTAAAGCGAACATATCCGTTATAGTTTTCAAAAAATATATAGAAATTGCTAAATAAATAAATAATTAATAATCTACCTATAGTAATATAGAAAAAAATAATCATAGCCCACGTTAAGATGTGACCAAGCTTTTAGCTTTGGTCGTTTGACAAGCTGTATGTCGTTAATAATTCCAAATGAGCGCGTTTGCTGTTTTTCTCCACAGCGGGAGCCCGGACCTTCTGCGATTATCGCCGGTAAAAGCTCCTCCTCATTTTCAATTACACGGAGGGTGGAGAGAGAGCGATGCCCAGTGCTATTTTGATGCTATTTCGACCCTTCTTCCCCGCCCATGTACCAGCAATTAATACTTTATAAATCAATCTCGGCCTAGTGCACGGATGGCGCGATCCGTTGGGCTTGCCTTCAACAACGCGCCGCGATTACGCGGGCCATGACCGCTCCTTCGGTAGAGGCCCTCTCCGATGTAATAATAGCCCGAGAACCAGGCATAATTGCTACCCTCCACGTGAAAATGGCCATTCTCACTCAAGATAATCGATCATAGTCGCACGATTAATAAGCGATAAAGTCGCTGAGCTCTGCCCTTCGCCGCCCACCATTTTCTTCCCTCTCTCTTTCTCTCGCCTTTTTCCTTTCTCTTTTTCCTTTTTTTCAGCCCGGAGAAATTTTAGAGTGCGGACATATAATATTTTCGCAGTTATTCCCGCTACAGTGCCTGTAGGTATGCGCGGATCCACGACAAACTCAGAAAAACTCGCCGCGAACGACATTCATCGCTAAAAGTTTATGATACGCCGAAAATAGATCCTTACACTATTTGAAGTACAGAAAATGTTGTATTCTGTTTTATTGTTGTACTGTTTATCCTGTGTATGGTCTCTTATAGAAACTTTACACGATCAGTAATATTATCACAATATCAATAAATATATATATTTTTTAGAGAATATTTCCTATATACACAGAACGATACTGATGCTCGAGAATCAAGAAATTTGGATCACAGACGATATTCTACACAATTCATCAATATTAACTATACACGATTAATAATATTAGTATTTATAATAATACTAATAATAATACTAACAGTATTATTGACCGTGTAAGATTTCTCTTACAATTTAACAGATTACTTCATGAACTAAGATAAGTGTCAATAAATGTTATGTCAAAATAACAATAAACCGAGCAATCGTATGAATTTTATTCATACATGGATTACATATTATCTTAATAGTCCATTAAAATTTTCACCATCATTTTAAAGACTAATGAAATCATCAATTTCTTGAAAATCTGTTTATGTATTCTTATTTTGATGAAAGATGATTGATGGGAATTTTAAGAACAGGTCTGTATAAGATATTCTTAAAATGTTTCATGTGTTATTAATACTGCGCGTTCTATAATACAGAGAGTACTCTAATATAGAAGATGAAACATCTTTAAACTTTTAATGCCTCTTCATATCTCTAATAAGCAAGAGATTAAATTTGTTTTTATACGGATTCACTTTATTTTTATAGAAACTTCACTTTATTTTTTATTTTAGAGGAGAGGCTCGTTGACATAATTTTAACAATTTTAGCATTCGACTTTTTAAACAACTAATTATTATGATTAAAATATTCTATAATAGAGAGAATCTTTCTCTACATTTTCATGCTAGGAACGATTCTGCATACTATATAGTTTCTTTGTAATAAATGAAATACATACTGCATTATAGCCAACTTGCCCCAATAGTGTAAGTTGATACATCATAATGTAAGTCATGATGTCTATACGACAAAGTCTATATTAAATTAATAAAAAGTAATAGAAATAAAAAACAGATATGTACTTCTTGATATAGATTATATATTTTTTAAATGTTATTTTGTAATGATCGAATAGCAAAATCCTGTTACAGAAAAACAAATATAAACTATTTCAAATATAGCTTACTTCAATATAAAAATATTAAATATAAGCATTTTGTCAGAATTAAGTTATAATTTATACTTCTCACGTGCATGATAACAGTCAAACTAAGCTTGCCAAGTCAACATACTTCATTCCTACATATGTTTAATTTCAATTATTTTATTATAACAAATTATTGTTCAAAATACATGTCGTATAGTAACAGAAACTTTTAATTAATAATACATTATTTAGATTTATTCTCTCAAGCTGAAAAATATTAATACGAAATTTTGAAACGCTTGAGAACTTACTTGTCTCCTCTTGAATCAGATTTTTCTTTTTTTTTATTGTAATATTTGTTTGATTTAAATAAAACTTAGAGAAAGGTCTATTTATGTTATAAAAGAAATATTTTGCGATAATTTTTTCATTGTTTTTTTGGTTATAAATACATAAACAGAATACAATGCAACTTATTTCTTGTGCCAATAAGCCCCTATTTTTCGAAATTTTCGAGTTTTTTTAATGATATATGATAATATAATAATATATCTTCTTTGCATTATATTGCATATTAATATCAAAAATTCGTATTACTTCAATTTATATTAATATTGTTTCCGTATTTAATATCTTTTTACAAGAAATTATCTTAATTTTCGTGCTTCTTTACTTTTCAGCTTATCTTACGTACGCGTCTAATTAGATGCGATAACTTTTAACTCAATGTCGCCGAGAGAGTCCGTATAAGAGGATATAATTATACTTATATTTGTAATGGGAACAAAGTTTTTCTCGGATGGTTAATCAATCACTGTCGTGCCATTAATAACCTGTAATATCGCTAAGTCCTCTCGGCGTGTACAGAATGAATGCACTAGCGACGTAATCAGTGTACGTTGTACTGCGCACCTTCGTTTATTGGCGCACATGAATGTTGATGGGTAGCAAGAACTTGGATTACCGATAAAATTAACGACGTTGATTTGTGCAAACTCGCGAGCGTCTTATTTTCTACAATGTCGTGTATGGCGAACGTGTGCACGGTAGCACTCGCAAAGCGTCAATTTTTTGCGTGCTAACAATCAATCATATATATATATATATGACAGATAAATTACTAAATAAACGGCATCCAATGATGAAACAATTAAGATCATTGGTACTCAAGCTGACTCAATAAATATCGCTCTACGAGCGATATCTAATTAGTGCAGACGCGGAATGATAATAGCGTAGAAATAGAAGTTTTCGAATTATCTGTACAAGTTAAAAGAATTGCAACATTAACGTGGCAATTAATATGTATCTCACGTGTTGTCAAAGCACGATATTTTATCATGTTTCAATATTTCAATATTAAAAAGAATATATGAACATCTACTAGATAACATACTAGAATATTTAAATGTGGCCATTCCATTCATTTATCAAATTCAGAAAAAGAAAATTATTTTTAGGTTTCAAACATATATATTGCTTATAAAATAATCATAATACATATCATGTGCAAATTTTATTAAATATTTTTGTATGAATTGTAATTTGTGGCTTGTACAGATAAAATATTTATTTGCATATTCTTAATAATCATTTACGAAATATATTTTATATATTTATATTTACATTTTTGTACACATATTTTTGTACATAATTTATAAATTTTATTTAAATATTATTTAAATATATTTAATATAATATAATATAATATATTTAAATATTATAAGAGACATTAATAGACAGAATAGGACTTATTTAAAAATTTTAATTGTTGCATATTTTTATGTTGTATATTCTTGATAAAAACAACATTTATAACATTTATAAATAAAAAATGTGGCATACAACAAATTAATGATTCCATTTCGTTAAAATAATCAGGCAAAATAAGTCCTCTTCTGTAAGAATGCTTAACATATGAACATTGTTACACCTTGCGTGAGCTCACATGCTCCTAATATGGTGGTCTTAAGATAGTACCGAGAAACCTGAAATGCGTATTACGTTTGGAAAGAACATGTTTTCTTTAAGCGGATAAAACGATTGCTGCTGATGAACGATAAAATATATACCGGAGCGCACGTGCAGTAATGCGATATATGAACGCACCGACAATGTAGTGCTGCGCAGCATAACAATGTTATACAAGATGTTATCCTGGAAATTTAATCGTACGCGTATCGAATCTATAAATATTAAACTTAATAGTTATTTAATAGTCGTTTAATGTTGTTAAAACTGTATTAATTAGTATATATTTGAAACTACAATGTAAATAGAATAAGATAGAAAAAATATTCTATTTTAAATGATGCATATTGTATTGATTGTGTTAACGAAAGAGTTTTATTCTCGCGCGCGTGAAATTTCTATCCAAGATATATGTATAAATATATATATATATATATATATATATATATTTATTTATACATATATATTTTTAAAATTTTTTTCCTTATATTATAAAAATGTAAAAAAATGCAATTTTGTTAGATGTAATTCTTGATTATTTTTTATAAATATAATTTCTCTTTTGTAGAGAAATTATATTTAATTAAGTTAAACAAAATA
>JANQDE010000035.1:242224-317726 GCA_037157785.1 Cephalotes varians
AAATAAAAAATAGGTTTAGATTTAAATTTTAAATAAAATTTAACTATCAATAAAATATATACCTTTTTGAAGAAATTTATATCGTATTTAATAATTTATCGTTTATTGAAAATTATAGGTTCTCTATTTTTTATTGAAATAAAAATAATGAATTACAAAATTGTTAAAAAAAAGGCAAACGGATAATTTGAAATACAGCTTGTATAAAGTTTATGTTTCAATCATTTGATGATCATTGTCAACGCATTATAGTTTTCATATTTTAATCAGTCAATATGACGTCACAATTGCGAAACGTAATTGTTCAAAGATCACTGATTTATCATCACATTATCATGTATGGATCTCACGACTTGCAATTTACGTCGTTGCGTCGAGTCCTCACACTAGCGCAATAATTTATACTCGTCAAATCTATAAGTATATACTTTGATAATGTTAGCAAATAACAAGCTCTATTCATTGCTTTATTTCTATTATCAATTCACTTCTAAGCTTTTTATAAGTTCAAATTATTTGTATGAAAAATATACATTGAATTAAAAAAAATAAATAAATAAATATATTGATTATAAAAATACGCTATTACAACACATTAAAATAAATAAAATATATAAAAAGAGTATAAAAAGAAAGTATATTATCATTAACAAATATTTGTTAACCGTTTAATATAGAAAAAAATAATAACACAAATAAAAATGCGGTCTTATTAGATGCCAGAGCGTTCAACATATTAACATTGTCTTCGAAGATATTTCTTCTTTTAAAAGCAGAATTGCCATTTGACAAAAATGGCATTCAATCAGCGGAGCGGCTGTTTGCTATGTGCAGTAAATTGCGTTCGGGCGCAAAAAGCGTACGATCGAAAATGATTGTCCGGCATCTATCGAATGGCTGTTATAAAATTCTTGTGCTGCGTACGCGTTTGTATTGCACGATGCGTTTCGATGAAAATTTTAATGTTTTTCTACGCTCGAGCCTCATACGCAGACCGCCAGTCGAGTCCTCGTGTTCGATAATACAAATCTGTTACGTTCGGCCGCCTGTATTACGAACATTCATCGTGTTGATTCGTAGTCGATAAGAAACATGCGGCGCGCGCGTCTCAGAGCTGGTCGCTTATTAATATCGGTTCGAATCATGCTCGCAGTTTTGCGCGGGAACAGATGAAGATATTTAAATGCCAATACTTCTGGTAGATACGTCGACAGCTTCTTTACGATCGGTCGTTAGAACATACAGATACACGCGTATATCCGGCGTTTACATTTTACGACTTCTTCTTCTTCTTCTTCTTGAATGTCTTCTTATTGAGCGGCACATTGAGACGCTCGGTCTTATATTTTTTCTCGCACTTGTGGACATCGATATGCAGAACCACATATTTGCTTTTTGAAAATCTTATTTTCGTTAAAAAGAAGGAGGAACAGTTGTGAGAGGAAAGGAAGGTCAATGTCTTTTCATTTCGTTGCTATATGCATTAATTAACAGAAAGATTTTCATTTTAATAATTATTTTTTTAATTAAAAAATGCGGTTTATTAAAAAATAATTGTTTGATAATTTTTGGCGAATACATATTTTTTATATTCAATTGTTTGATATTTAACAAATATATGTTAAAAAAAAAGAGAAAACGTTCTAAAGAAACAATAAAAAAAAGATAAAGAGATTTAATATTAAAAATAATAAAAGTAATAAAACACGTAAGATAAAATTAGGAAGTTTTACAATATCCTGATAATATCTTATCACTAGCTAAGTGATTAAATGTTAAGCCTTTAATTGCTAAAACAATTTTTAGATATTTTGTACGTCAAATAAATAAAAAATTCATTAAAACTTTTTCGATCTAAGAAGGCAGAAAGAATAGAAAACTGTGCCTTGATGGTTACAAAGCTTGTTCATATGAGACTTTTGCAAACCTGAATTGTACTTCTACAGACGTCACTCGTTTCCAGTAGCAGCAAAGTCGACGAGTGAGCGAAGTCAGCGGGGCTGTATAATTTATGGGACCGTACGTCAGGATATCGGTGATGCCGAGGGGCTCTTCGTAGATTTTATGACTCACAAGATTGTCGAGTCCTCTTCTTAGCAAGTCGATGGTCAGCGTGTTTCTCGACGACCCGCCCTCGGCATTCAAAAATTTTTGACGGTCCACACAAAATTGTGACATTCTCGTAAATTACTACTCTCGCGTCTACTTTCTTTTCCGTTCCTTTTTTCAGGCAATATGAGATATTCAAGACTGACTTATACCATTTTTATGCTCGAATATTTCGACATGCTATTTTGAAAGATGTCCAATAAAATGATATGTCAATAAACATTTACATACAAGATGTATCAAAAGTGTTAAGCTTTATCTTAATTATACGCAATTTGAAAAGTTTGATGTCTGCTTTCGCTTGAAGAAAAATTAGATGACAAATTTTCCTGTATCTTTCTCATTTCCAGTATCTCTTAGAAAATGCCAATATTATCATATAAACATTTAAGTCTTATGCATCTATAAAATCTCGAAACGTATTTATACAAATAATCGTGAATCATGTCAAAACATCGATACGGTACGGTAAGATAAGTACTCGCTTATCGGTCTTGTTATAGAAATGGTTCTGCACGAATTCTTTTTACACTTTACAATTTCGAAACCAACGGTTTCGAATTCCCTTCTCGATGAATGAGTGAATAAATTAAGATAGATTGCTCGCTGCACTTCTGAAGTTGTAATGGAGCGCTTTTATCGACTTTATTATTGACGTAAAAGAATTTGTAGAAACGCGAGGGAACGAACAAGACTACGCCTTTATTACTCATTACCGCCGGCGTTACTCATTAACGCTCCAGTACGCATTATTACACACCACACGTTTCTCCGCAGTGCAGTGCAATGTGCAATGCCGCGTGATTATGCAACCATGGCTTTGTAATATTTTTCCGCTGTGGCCTAAGCGCACGTAGCGCCATTACATTCGAGAAAGCCCGTAATTCGCCGAATAGGAAGGCAATTTGCAGAAGACCTCGACGATGCTAATCGGCGAAACTCATCGGGCGTACTCTCTCGCGCATTTCTTTTTTAAGAATTGCGTAGATTGAAACGTAGCGAGTTTTACACGATTCGCTAATTACAGAAAGGCAATCCCGTCTGGTTTGGAAAGGTCACAAGATGTTGAGATCTATTATCACCAAATTTGGTCTCATAGATTAAATCCAAAGAAGAAATGTAGTTGTGCATTCATAATTATATATATATATATATATATATATATATATATATATATATATATATATATATGAAATAGATATATAGAAAGGAACGAGCAAAAAAGTTAGATAGTAAAAATTGACATTAAATATATTTTAAATGTAATACAATAATTGAAATACAATAGAAAACACAGAACGTTTCGACTTTAACTTAGTCATCTTCAACTGTGTAATTAAATAAAAATATAAATATATAAATTAAAGGTATAAATAGATTAAATTAAAACGGATTGAACAAAAACCACATCTGAGGTCGGTTACAACATGTATAGTCAGATATGAGCAATAAATAATTCTTCTTTGAGTCGAATTCAGTAAAAAGTCGGTAGTTAAAATTCTGTATCCCTTTTTCTTCGTTCGTAAATGAGAAAGAGTGGAGTCAGGATAATAAGATTTGAGAAGCGTCAAAACCGTGAGTCGTGTGCAATGTGACATCGCGAAATTTAGAAGAAAGAAGAAATTATCATATGAAGATGTGTATGTGTCCGACAGGAGTTAAAGATCTTGTTTTTACATTACGAAAGTTAATTTGTGACAATATATATGTTTTGTGTGTGTGTGTGTGTGTGTGTGTGTGTGTGTGTATTTATCTATTCGCGTAAATTTATTATACATTTTATTTATAAAAATAAGGAAATATCAAGCAAAATTAAACCTCTTACAGGAACTCTTTTTAACGTTATTTTTATTAAATAAAAAATATTCGTTCTATTCGTTTTATGATTGCGACACGTATATAAGGCACGTAACATGTACTAGAAATGAAAAAGAGCCTTTGGACGCATCATCATATTGCGAACAATCGGGATCAACGGCCGTACACGAACGCACATCCTTCCATGAAACTCAATAATTATAATTAGTCGATTACGCATTAAAGGATGATGAGGAAGTGCAATCCCACCGCTGACGAGCGCGCATTAGCGCAGTGCGCCGGTGCGAATTGTGGCCTCTGTCTTCTACTGCGAAACGTCAATGTACGCTATATCGTTAACATGCCTCTTTGTTTAATTAATTCCAAGCCACTCGGGAGCCCTTGCGCGTTCACCCGTGGGTACGTACTCGATGTCCCGTGCTGCAGCATCAGGTTCGTATACCTGTGTTACGCAGCACCAACAACGTTCGCACGCTAGTTTAGCTTGCGAGATGTGCATTCTCTTATACAGGGCATGCTCCAAAATTGATATTTCATGCATTTATGAGAATATGGAAAAATTTAAATGCATATGCCAGTTGATAACTATGACGAATCGTCAATAATTATATTATTCATATTATCAGATATAATATGTACTTCTCATTGCAAGTAGAAAATAAAAATTAACTTTTAAAAATTAATTTATATATTCACAAAATATTTTTATTTATTGTTATAATAATATTTAACCGCATCTTAATTATCACTGCATCGTGGAAAAATTATTCTTTTAGTCATTATTTCAGAATTAAAGAATCTATGTGATTGAGAAGTAGAAAAAAGAAAATAATAACGTGTTTTCTACTTCTAAGATATGTGATGACATTAGATCTTTTATTTTTTTAATTTTGAATTAGACCAAAAATTAATCTTTAAATTAAAAAAATTAATAGTTACAAGAATTATTTCGTTATAGCTTAATCCTTGTACACAATACACACGTATACATTAATTATAAGGAAGTCTATTTCCATGAAACATTCGTTTGATGGTCAGAAAACACGCTGAGTAAAATGGTCTCATCCATGAGTTTTTGCGTTTTACGATGTTCCGTGTAGCGATTTGCGGTCTATACACAATTCCAAGAGTACTTTGCACCGCCTAATTTGGTCGGAATTCAGGACAGGACGTGGATCCGCTTATATTCCTGTACGTTTTTCAGGACGTATTTGTAAGAACTGCTCCACGCGTTACCTTACGATTAGATCTAAATTGTTACAAGAAACCGCGTCGGAATTACCCGTAATTATAGCAACCACAAAAGTTTCAATTTCTCCCATGCGACGCGCGATTCAGCGATTGCGATAAAATTCTCAGATCCCTATAGCTTCTCGGAAAGACAGTTGTAAAAATTTAATCAGAATTAACTATACCAACAGAGATTAATTGTAATTATCGCAATTACAAGAGTATGTTTTTATAGTAGGAAGTCCGTAAATATTTATGTTAATTTAATGGTTACTCGATCTTACAATTAGCACCGATTTGCATATCAAATACATCCATTACATATAGCAATTAGGTATTTACAGCATGCACGTTTCACGTTAATGCAAGATGATGCGATCAAGAAATGATGTTTCATGTCAATAATCTTGTTATGGCCTACTTCCTTTATTAAAGTACGTTAAAATTCTCTTGACGATGTTCATATCGATAACCTTTACAGAGGTTGTCAAAAAATATTCTTTGAATATATTAAAGTTTTTTTAATTTGTAAAACCAGAATATTCGACATTTTCGCACTTGTTGCATGAATTGCTCATTTTCATTTATTAGCATTTTTTTTGTTTAAAAAAAGAAAAAAGTAGTCTTACGTTCAGACTCTCGTAACATCTTTTTCGCGCCGCAAACTTTCTGCACCGGTGCATACATCGCGATATAATAATTTGTTAGGAATTTAATTTCTCACTGCAACATTTCCGGAACGCCTACCACGGTAATCATGCTTTGAGAACAAAAATTGTTAATAATATTTATGAAATAGATCATTTGAATGTGTGTGTGTGTGTGTGTGTGTGTGTGTGTGTGTGTGTATGTATAACTAACTTATTTATTAAAATTAAGATAAAAATATCTTATTTTTTAATATTATACGAAATATTGATCAATATAGCATAGTTATAAATTATAACATTGAGAAACTGACATGATATATACATTGATTATAAAAAATTATATTTCTATAAATTGTTGGTTTATATATTATATATATATATATATATAATAATATATATTTTAAAATTATTCATGTTTATATGAGTCTAATTTTGTCTTGCCAAAACTAAATCTTTCGAAAAATTTAGTTGACAAATTTTATTAATTTTGTATTTAAATTAAATTAAAGAAATATTTCATAAAAAGAAAGAAAACAAATAAATTGAAGGATGTAATTGTGTTATGTGTCAGCTGGTGTTTTCTCCCGTTTCCCTTAATTTTGATATTTTAACTTTTTTGAAATTATTTTTCTCATAGGTCACTGAGATTCATAATTTAGCGTTTGAATTAAATTAAAACAAATAAGTCGCAACTCTAGAATGTTTATGTATTGCGCGTACCAGCTGGTGTTTTTACCAATCTGCTTCTTTCTTCTTTTTCTTTCTTTTTTTTCTTCTTTATTTTTAAATTTTATTTCTGTTCAACGTTATTTTTGTTGTTCCACCTGTACGACATGTTAGAAAGGACGGCACAATTAAAAGAAAAACAGACGGATGGGAGGCGTAGGGTGACGAGGAGTTTTGTTATGTCTGGAATGTATTTCCACCCTCAACTTTTGCAGCGTCTTAAAAACATGTGTGGCACAATATAAGCGCGCGAGACGGACATGTATACTCGTATACTCTTTCTTCTCATTTCTTCGTATTCGTTCTAAGACCGTTCACCGTATGTGGATGACTTCGAGATTCCAGAAGGAAAAAGGGAGGAATAAATTATTTAAACAGTGATGGAAGCGAGGGAGGGTACAGCAGCTTTAAAACCAGCGGGTGTCCAGCTGGATTTCTGGAATGTTTATCCCATCACAATGTTTCTTTCAGCATCCGCTCCTTTCTGTCTTGTATATTATAATATCATTTGATATGCTCATAAAATTTATAATCGATGTATTTAGCATATTGTTGACTGTCATTTAAAAACTTGGCTAGTCATTTACAAAATTCTTTTATGTATTCTTTGTTATACATATTTTATGTAACTTATACATATATATGGTAAGATTTTTCAATATAACAAAAAAAATTTATGATACACAGTAAAAAACATTTTGTACTTTTGTTCAAACTGGTTCTTGTTAAAATTTTTTGACATATTTAAGTGTTTTGTAAATTGATATTCACCATTTCTTAGTGTTAAAATTATACAATTTATGAGTAAACAAACAAATAACAAAAAAATAATGTAGTTTCAAAACATAAATTCTAAGATAAATCAATAAAAGATGTGCAAACGTATTAATTTAACTAAATTTAAACTAAAATTATGTCAAAGTGTTATTTTTTTGTGTTAATTTTTACTTAATTTGTATTACTTTCATATTTATGTTGTATTAAATTCATAAAATTTGGATAGACTATTTAGAACACGCGAAAAGTATTAAATTTATACAAATTTTCCAACTGTGTAATATAAATTAATATATGATATCGAGCTTCTTATACATGATTGAGTTCAATTTTGATTTTGATAAATGTCTGATAAAATCTAATTTCAGCAAGGTTAATTGTACCAAAATAGTAACAATTTATTTGAAATTCAAGAAGAAAATATCTAAATATCAATGTAATATAAACAAGATTGATTCAAATCAACATAAATCAAAACAAAAATGATATTTTGTACATCAATTCTATAACTCAAAAAATTAAAGAATTCTAAAAAATTCTTTGACAGAAATAGAAATAGATCTGTTAGCATTGTATTTTTGACACCCGTTGCGTAGCGAGCATTCACGCATTACAGGCGGTATCCACCTGCCAGACTTGAACCGGTAACCCTATTCCTTCGATATCTGGAATCTACAACCCTCTCTCTAGACAAGAACGCTTTCTATTTTCGGGGCCCGGACCCTAGAGGAAAGAGATCCTCTTGTAAAACGAAGTTTATGCGTCTTACTAGCTACGAGTCCATGGCGAGTTAAGCCTCTTAAATCTCGGGCAACGTTCGTTACTCCACACCATTGCACCTTCTTTCACTCGACGATTCTCCGTAAAGATCTATAAAGATCTTCTTTGAGATTTGAGAAACTTTTTCTAAGAAATAAGATAAAATTCATCGACTAATACGTCTTGTTTTTACGTGTGTGGAATGCAGATCGTTATAACAACAAATCAATGTAATTGATGATCAAAAATCGTCATAGAAGTCTAACGAGTATATCATGTGTGAATTATTTTTTCTTCTTCATATATAATATTAATATTACTAAAGAAACACAACATATGTCGTTGTTTCTCATAATTTCAGATTAAAATCTTTAAGAATGGAAATTTCCTAAAAAGCTAATTTTGCAGAAGCAATTTAGAGAAGAATTTATAAAAGAATAGTATTTTTCTCTTAATATAGCAAGTTTCGGAGAAGTTACCTAGATAAATATTATATGCCTAACAAATTTTTGCGGAGAGTAAATCGATTTCGTGAAAAGCGGGTCATAGAATTTATTTATCAGTAATAAGAACAATTTCAAAATTTTTATCACAATAGGCATTTTATTTTCGTAATTATATATATCGCAAATAGATAAAGGAACCGACAGGAAGAATACGTCTCGAGCCGATAAAGTATCGGATCGTTTTCCGGTTGTTGAAGAGCTCTTCCGTCATCCCGAAATCGCCGATCGTCTGCCAGGCGCTGCTGTTAGCACCGGAGAGGCTTTTACGATCTTGACTGAAGGTACGAAGAGAAAAGAGAGGGAATAAGAAAGGTGGGGGAGACTGAGAAAGAAAGGAGACGTACATAAGGGGACATTTCCGTGCTGTTGTTTGTATGCCGTTTGCAATAGCGGCTCGTATACGGTAACGACTCCTTCGTGTTTCCGGTATATGTGTTTCGCCATCTTCCTTTCGCCTCCACTCACCGGAATATCATTCCACTGCAGCAGCATTTTTCGTGTCTGCATCTTAACTAGAGAGCTTTTCCATTTGACTGGATAGCTAGCCGCTCACCGATTCTTACGATATTGTTTGCTTTATTGACAATTGTAGCAATAGAAAGTCAGATATCAATAAAAAAATTGTGACTTTATTATAAATTTTTTGAAAGAGTTTCATTAAATAAAACGAAAATTTGTTTGCAAAAGATATCAGAAATAAAATTTTAATTAATTATGAACTTATATCGTAATAACGGAATAATGGGATAACGGAAAATTCGAATTTTAAAATTGCGTTTCATTTATTCATTAATTTTCGAGGATTTTGACTGTGTGTCTGTTCGAGAATATCTCATAGTGAATATTCATTAAAAGGATATAAAAAAGAGATATTAATGCATCATGAAATATTCAAAATTCCAACGTATTATTCTTATGGATTTTTTAGTGACTTTCAAATGTTCTGTCCTTGTAAAGAACAGAACATAGAAATATAACTAAACTAATATATATAAATAAAATGATGCAAAATATAATAAAAAAATTTAATATAAAAGTTTAACTTTATTTCAGTTATTTATTCTCTTATTGTAAATATTCAAAATTTAAAGGAAACATTTTCAATTCTTGAGAATACAATAAAAATTAAAGCAAATTAAACTATAAAATCTAAAAAAAATCAAAAAGTCAGCTTCAAATTTTATTTTTTCATTAACAGTTGTTAATAAATCCAATTAATATAAAATCATTATATTTTATTTTATTAGAGAAATGTAATTATAAAAATGCGTAAAATAATTTTAATAAATTATTAAAAAAAGAAAAAAAATAAAATAAATACTGATTCTGTAATTCAGACATAGGCTCTATTAACAATTCTTTTAATACTAAAATTGTTATATGTAACTATCGCACTTGCTTTTCTCATAAGATCTATTTCTTGCATATAGATTAAACAAATTTACAGAAAAATATAAAAGAGATCGCACACATTTATGTATACAATTACGATAATAATCATCGATAAAAATGCTAAAAAATTTGATCCCGCATGATTTCAGATCGCGTTTCTATACAACGTATTTATATCCAATGTTACATTTATAAGCAATAAAACTTGAATATCTCTGTTGAATGTTTTACCGTCTCACCGAATCCTTTTGGAAGTTCTTCACGCGACATCAAACGCCCAACCCCAGCTATTTACACTTTATCTGTTGCACCGTGATGCAACGCATTAGAGAGGCCGTAACGGTAAAACCAACTTTGAAGAGCCTTAGAGACGAGATAAGTTTCCAAAAAGGCCGGTTTTGACACGCCATTCTATCCCGGAGCGGCGTATCGGAGATCGGAAGATTTTTTCCTTATATTGTGTGGGTACATTATCCGTGCGCGCAGCATGTGTATATGTGTATATATGTAAGCATAGGGCAAGAAAAAAACTACACGAACCCGTGACTCGGAGTTCAGGTCAGTTTTGTGCCAGCTGCGTTACACTATTCATGGAACTACACACGTGACTGGTGCAATATTAATAGATATTACTTTTTCCACCGGTTGTGCGTACTCCTAAAAAAGTGTGCCGAATTGAGGGACATGGGACATAGAAAAAATAATTTGGTGCGTACAATCATATATAAATTAGTAGATTAATAATTACGGCGCCAAGTAATTATTGCAGTTTTATTGAATAGAATATATTTTTGTTATGATTATAATAATATTTTATAATTTCGATAAATAGGACTATTCAGATTCTATAGAAAACAAAATATTTGAAGAACTGTGTTACTAACTTACTCGCAATCTCGTATTTGGAAAGTTAAGAATAAAATTTGGTGTATTCCGCATAACAAGAATTAATAATACAGAATTAATAACCCAAGTCTATAAAATATCTTTTAATTAATTATAAATATCTTAAGGGAAAAAAAATTAACATTTAACAAGCATTTTTTGCGTGCTAGATGATGTAAAAGATAATCGTTCAGTTGTTTAGTATTCTAATGACGTTAAATAAGTTTCTATAAAAGTACCTGGGAAATGCTAATGATTAATTCGCGTTTCTGGTTCCTAAGATGAATAGATGCAGCGTATATTCTCTCACAGTGGGCACAATTAAAGCCTCTGTTAGAGCAAGCCACGCGGCTCTCAGCGATTCATGTGTGGTAATCATCGCCATTATCTACCAATAACGTGCAATTAGACAAGTACTTGATTACAAGACGTAACTTGGCAGGAGACAAATGTATCTACGTCTCCGTTACAAACTTCATATACATTCCCGTTGTGCAAGCATATGTGTGAGATATGCATAAGATATCATTGTGCTAAATGTTTCTTAATCGCCTATTGCAGATTATGTTCAAGTAACAAATATTGTCAATAAATATGCAAAATGTAAATTAAATTCTTTATATAACGATCAACTTTTGAAATATTTAAATAATTTATGAAAATAAATATAGAATTAAAAATGAGGAAAATTGTTCGAATTTAACTTATTCATTATCTAATATATTTTGTTCGATATCTGAGTGGCGCCATTGTGTTCTAAACATACTATTATGACATCAGCCGAAACCTTCTTTGCACCTGCGAAAGACGCTGCTTTTGACACCCGCAAATTTGACCCTCTAACCAAAATCATTAGAAGTATAATACCCGATGGGTCGGGTATTCGGTTCCACAAAGTCGATTTTTCGATGAGATTTGCCATAAAGCAGGTTTCAGGTAGTCACAACAGTCAGGTATCTAGAGAACGGTCCTATGCACACACCATGAAATCGAGCTGTGGAAAGTTTGGGGGAATCGCGCGAGAAAGAATACAGATGTATGTGTTTGAATTCTCAATGAAAAAAAGAGTAGTCTAAATCCCACAAAGCGCCTTCGCTATAAAAGATATCGTAAGCCGTAACCATCCCTTTCGTCAGCGGATTGACTCTTGAGTCTGCTACAGTTCAAAAAAATCACTTATCGTTAGATACTTGCACTTGTTGCATCATCAAACCGTAAACTTGAAATATAAAATTTACCTTCTGTTTCGATGCAATCTCAATGTCGAGTCATTATGGAGAAGGATAATATTTGTAAAAAGAATCAGGTGATGTAACCATAATTATTCGGAACAAGAATTTTTCGTTACAAAATTTTAATGATTGAAAATGTTTTTACGTTTGGCATTTTACAATTAAATTCGCACAAGCGGAAATTGTTAGTCGTATGTTGCAACCGTTAAAGTCGATCTCGCTGTAAAAAAAGTATGCGACAACTCAATTATCCGATTATCTTTGCTCACATCTGCTTTAATGGTACGAGTTACGATTTCCGATTTGACACATAGCGAATGCCACTTTTTTCCCTCCGCGGTGTTAATAGAACCTCATTCTTTCGACTCACTTTCGTATCCATTAGCGGTTTGACTGCGGATTTTATTGACTTTGTGAAATACTCAGTGAGTGAGCGGAAGATAAAGGAAATCGTAAAATCTGCTTTTGCAGCGTGAAACGCTCGTCTCGATGTGAATATCTAATTCACGTCGCTTATGCGACTTTCGATTGACCTTTCTGTATGCCATACTAGTAACGACCGTTTGCGAAGAAACGTAAGAATCGCAGACACACGCTGTAGGTGGCGAAATAGTCGTGGGACATCATACCAGGGATTATTTATTGCTTTAGGTAATCGTAAACTCTGTTTCGTTGTTTAACGTCCACTACGATGTCCTGCTTTGCTAACGCCGCCTACGTGCACATATGCAACGTAATGCAATTGATCGGCATATAAGTCATTGGATGTTGTTAAAATAATTATATTTAATACAAATTAACTGCGCTATATATAATAATTTTAATGACATAACTGTTAAAATAATTCTATTTTATGTCCTTAACGCTTGGTGAAAACTGTTTACTAAGCCAGAAATAATTCACAACTCTTATCGCGAATATTATATTTAACTTTATTCGATATACTCATATATTGTATAATATCAAGTTAGAACGTTTTCCTTCAAAAACTTTCAAATATTCCTGTGTATCATTCACTTTCTTATTCTTTATTTAGACGCCATTGGTTGCCTAGGTTTACTGGTACCATTTCACTGTGACTGTTATGATTCTTACATGTATTGTACATACACATATAAGATCGAAAATTATCTTTTTAGTAATATACACATATACAAATTTTTTGCCGTCGCACATCGGATTATCAGTTGGAAATTATTACAAATTAAGATTCGGAATAAAATTATTGCTCTCTTTCTCTGTGTAAAACGAGTCACCAAAGAAAAAAAAGTTGTCCCTTCCATCCCAGTTTCTTCATCACACAATGACGTAGCTATTAGAGGAATTGATATGCTTAGCCGTTTAAGCGAAATCAATTACGGCTGCCGACAGGCCTACTGACACAATCCATCGGTTGTTATGCACGCGCCGCTGTGCGACGTCATCTCGGTAGGGTGCCATCGCCTGATGGGCTTCCAGGTATTGCGAAACGCCGTCGGCGACCAATCCAGAGACGAGGATCGTACATTTAAGCTCATGTCATTAGATTGAATTAGTCTCTTGGACTCTTGCTTACCACGGAGACGCAATCCGTTATCCTTAATCCGAAATGTTTAGAAAAACTATTGAGTCACTCGCCGATATTGACATTTTCCCTACTATTCATCGCATGAAAGTGTGCGCAAAGTGATATAAATATTTTCACTGAATATTTTATAGATTGCTTTAGATATATCGATTTTTAAAGCTTTAATCAATATAATTATTGATGATAAAAGTAAATATATTTCTATTTTATATTATTGTTTATTTTATTTTGCCATTTTTGATTATACTAATTAAAACTTTATACATCAATTTTATACATATATATATATATATATATATATATATGTGTATATGATCATATTATACATATAAAAAAGAAAATTGAATCAATATTCAAATAATATTCAAATTAATACTTAATATTTTGAAGCTAATTTATTATAATTTTTAATTCTTAAGTAACTAAGTAGTGACAGAAGTAAGAAACTCTTGAAAAATGTAAATATAAATTGAATTATTTAATTATGTGTTTATTTTTGATATCAGAATAATATCAATTATTATATAGTTCTAATATAATATTCATAATCTATATATTAAAAAAAAAATGTTAATTAAGTAAATTGAAATAGATTTGTCCCTGACTCGTGAATATAAAGTAGAAAATATGAAAAAATTTTATATAAATTTTGATGCGTTATCATGTTCACACGCACGTATTTGACGCGTACGCAAAGGGCAACGTCCGGAAGCAGCGAGGGTATAATAAAAATGCAGATGTGGAGCTAGTATTGTAGCGATCGATCGAAGCAGCTCGATCGTTCCGCGGCAATTGATCGGTTTCCTGTGCACTTAGCTGCACGAGTTTGCACAAATTGCATTGACACGCGCCATCACGGAGAACCCCTCCGTTTGCACCTAATTTCGAATTAATCAGCTGGAAATATCTACATCGTAAAGGCATCTGTTTTATCGACTCTGCAAGGGAAGGGTGAAATACCGACACAGATTACCGACTCCCTTTGGCAAAGTCTCATAACAATCATAATAATAGCGCATGTTCAAGTTCATAAATTTGTGTTTCTAACGAATATAATTTGAAAATTAATAATTGTTGTGATAAGATTCATAGAACAAGCGCAATATATATATTTAAAGTTATCTATAAATTCTTATACAGTAATAATGATACTTTCGCAGATCTACATTTTGTGTATCTGTATTTTATCATGCAATTTAATTATAACAAATTTTTTTTATAATTTGCATATATGGTACACACACACACACACACACACACATATACACATATTTATTTTCTGTTTGCTCATTTTTATCTATTAGTAGTTACATTTCACTTATAAAACTTATGGATTGTATTTTAAAAAATTTTGCTTTTAAAATAGCAGTATTATATTCATCTGTTCGCAAAAATTCAAGATTAATAATATTGATTAACGCAATTATTTATTTATTTAATCATGATTTAAAAATATTCTTTATATTTAAAAAAAAGATAAAATAAAAAGCAAAAAAGAGTAATTGAAAAGTTTATAAATAAAACAAATGAGATGCTAAAAATTATAAAATTCTATAAAGAGGGGTAGTATTTTATTTCTCAGTACTTATCACCAGATGTCGCCAGTATTTAATACGCGGATGTAATAAAAAGTAATAAAAGACACGTGTCGGTATCATATCTGTTATAGGTAACTTTTTTAACAACAAAGGTAGAAATATATGTATATCATGAAATTGTTATTATTGCTAATAATCTTTGAAGAAATAAATAGGTTTTCACAAATCTCTGATGTTAAATCAAGCATTTATAACAGTAATTAATATAACATCTTAATAATTATCCGGATATATTTATGTTCGTATTATTACTGTTAACTTTTCTTGACGTTTTGTGCTTCGTATTTCTAAGATAATAATTTCTTTTCCATAATTCATAATTTTTATTTATAATTTATACTTCCTAGAATATAAAACGTGTGTGTGTGTGTGTGTGTGTGTATGTGTGTGTGAAATACTTTATTAACTTTTAATGTTACTTTAATAAATGCATTATTTAGCAAAAGTGAAAATAAAACCTGATTAAAATCTGAAAATATAAATGTTAAAGTACAAAATTGATTGAAAAAAAAAAACGCTTTTTCTACGTTCTATATCCTCTCATCTATAATCATATACGTGATATCCGCTAGAACCTGTTTCCTGCAAGGCAGGTTTAATGCATATTCCGTTAGACGACGTGTACGTATGCTGGCGCCAGCTGGCGACAGGCGTCACAAATGTTTGCCGCCTCTCTCCCTCTCTCTCTCTCATTTGTGACAAACTATATTCGGCGGAAAATCTCGCTAGGCGGAAAAGCGTTGGTGTGGTGGAGATCGGAAAAAAGAGTGGTAGGGATGATAGGGATTGGTGGGGAAGAGGGAAAAGCGAAAGAGGGGCGCCGTCAAAAGAGGGTGGAGTTTCACCTTGCAATGTGTTTGCATCGCCGAAGAAGTAGGAAAAACACAGCCGAGTCGCTCGCGCGTGCCCGTTTCTTTTTTGCCCTATCGCTGTCTCGTTTGCTCAACCAGGCTACTAGGCGTGGTTTAAAAAAGGATTTAGCGACTCGTGTGAGGGGGAGGTGGAGCCACCGTGGCGCGGAATTCCAGAATTCACGAACTGCGACGCCGCGCTGAAAGCGTCGGGGCGCCGTTTACTCTAGTATGGAAGAGACGAGGGGGGGAGAAGAAGATAGAGAGGAGAATTCGTTGCTGCGGCGGGTTTGGTGGGACGTGGCGGTGGTAGACTCGTCGCACGCAGGGAAAGCGACGAAGGGGAAGCTATACCGCTTCAGGCAGACCGATCGAGCTTGACAACAGCCAGTTCAATGCGCGCCAACATTCTCTCAAGATATTTCCTTGTGTTCGATTTATGCGTTACCTTTCCATAAAAGCAACGTTTCGTTTTATTGAAAATTTACTTGCATAAAAATCCTGAGATAGTATGCCAAATAATTTGAAGAATCGTTCGATATTCCACATAATATTTCTTGATTCCGCTAACAAGCCAAATCGGTTTCTCAAAAAATACGAGATATGCATTTGATTTAGAAGATGAATGTAGGGTTAATAAAAGAGGAAATGTGCGTGACGGTGGAAGTGTTGGAAGTGTCTGCCGGATGGGAATTCAAGTGCTCATGTTAATGTAGTTATGATTTTGTGCGCAGGAGAGACTGTCAGAAAAAGTTTGAATGTTTGGCAAGAATGTGCACAATTCCTTGGTTCGTATGTCAATATTCTCTGCACGTCTGATAGGTGCTGGGATAAAATGCAACAGTTATACTTTCGTTCAATACTAATGCTACTTTTGAGGAGAAAATAATTATTGTAACACTCACAAATAATATTAAAACTTTGAAGCAAAGCATAGTAGCATGATAACACCATTGTATTATGTCCTTATATAAATGTATCTTTTGATCAATGTCTATACAGTCTAATACATCTGTTATAATATGATCAGTATATATCAGGCTATAGGGTTTTAAAGGGAATAGTCTTCCACGGAAGCATTCCAACAGACTATACGTTGAAGTTCAAGAATGAATGCTAAAGGGAACAAAATCATATCATATAAAAATAATTCTTTTCGTAAATGTTTCTAAAAAATTTCTCTTGACGAGACTATGATGTCTTGTAGTTTATCAACAAATAGAAGCTGACTATAACGATAGTTAAATTATAAATTAATTGTATGACAAATACTTAGTGTTGAAAACGGGAACGCGGTAAGATAATTTTAATTACTAAAACAACAAATATCTTCGAATTTTACTATAAAATCAATTTACTTTTTCTGTGATAATACAATGTAAACAAAACACCTGTCACAAATATACAGATGAAATGTGATGAAGATTAAGACAAAATATATGGGATCGTGTGTGCGCGCGTTATACAGTATAAATCATACTTTGAAGATAAAGTCTACAGACTTCAATGGATTTATTGTGTAAAAGTAGCGAGCAGAATATTATTCGGTTATCTTCGCACTAACGGATCTGACTATTCACAAAGTTGACTATATTTGCAGCGTGGATAGCGCGTGACGCATGCTGGCGATGTTAGAACGTTCTGCTCCCCACTCTTGAATTCGATCTATCCTCCCTACCGTGTACATTCAATCCCCTACCGACGGTATTGCGACCTACCGGACGCGACAAAGATGGAAAGATTCGCATGTAGTCCAGTTCGAGCAAAACGGAACACGTGCTGTCGCGGTGGGGGCGGAGGAGGAGCAAGAATCGCGTCGAGGTAGGGGATATCTATTCACGACGAGAGGGGCAACCGGCTACTCTCACCCTCGCGATTACCACACCCCTTCCACCAACCGGTGGTGCGCGTTTTCTCCCACATAGCGGCGCTAACCGACGGGATCTTTGTTACTCGCCACGCTCGAGCGACGTTTCGGTCGTGTGTTTGGATGCTGGTGCCGCCCAGCGGCGATCGTACGAAACTCCAAGGTCGTCAGAGTGGTGGAAGAATAGGTGGTAGGACAGGGTGACGAGAGAGGAAACGTGCCGAGAGTAGGGTAGACGAAAGGGAACCTGGTGGGGGCAAATCCAGAGAACGTATTCGACGAGGATGGCGACATGCTACTCTCAGGACGCGCAGAACGTCAGAGTGGGTCGAGAAGAACGGGTGCCTCTTTCTCTTTCTCTCTTCCTCTCATCGCCTATCACTCTGTCTTTGTTCCTTTCGATCATTTTTCTCACTTCCGCGCTCCCTCGTGGAGAGGCAGAGGAACAGAGCTCGATGGCGGGGCGAGAGCCGGCTTACTACGCGACGAAACGCTAGCACGGTGCTCAGTCTTCAGCGATCAAACCGCCAGGCAGTGTGGACCTTCCTGAACAGTCTCTTCTACTCTCTTCCTTCTCTTCTTTTTTCTGACTAGTGACGACAATCGACAGATAGGACTAGAAAATCCCAATAGCTATTCCTTTGTCGGTTGATTCTACGTTTTAAAGCGGTTTTAATTTGAAAATCCTCAGTTAAGCTAATGTCGATGTCAAGAAGAAGATAGTCAATGGTTTCGGTGCATAGTGTGAAGATAATCAAAGTCCGAATCAGTCTCGAAATAACTTGTAGATTGATCTTCGGAATTTGGAGTAAGAACTTACTCGTATTGGAGTAATAGTGAAGAAAGAAGATTGGAAGCTGACGATGGACGAATCGGAGTTAACAGATGTTTAGAAATAGATGTTTAGAAAAACTTGTGGGAAAATGGTGCTTGTTATCAATTGAAACTTCAGAATATGAAGTCTCATAAGAATATTTTCTGAAAAGAAGAAGAAAAAATTAAGAAAATTGTTCAACCGAAAATGGAGTCTATGAAATAGTTAGGCGAGTGCAATACTATACGTGAAGAAAGCGTATCGTATCTAGCAAAGAAGATAAGTGCTATGACGCTGAAGTGCAATCGCAACCGTGGAATCATGTTAAACCACGTGGTACTTTAAAACGCGTGAATTTTCTCTATTTCCATTCACAAGCGTAAGTTCGCTGAAGATGGAGTGTATAAAATCTAGATCAAGTACCAAGTATCAGTCTTCAAGTATCAAGTACTCACATTGCCCATGAAGATCGTAAGGTGCGACGTAACAGTGACCATATTACGAGATTCATCGTGTTAACGTTATCCAATGACGATATAACTGCGTAAAAGAAGAAACTGTAAAAAAGCGCTGCGAGTGCGGGAAGTGTAAAATGTAAAAAAAGTGGTAAAGTGGAGTAAAACTGCACTATGCCGTTGACAAGTATAAGTTTTGAACGTAATATCCACTGCCCATATAATTAACGAACTTGTTACTCGGACGTGTGATCCGCCGACGGCACTTACGATTCGAGACGTTCAATGATCAATAGATAAGTGAGGTAAGAAAAATATCTGAATTATAATCCTGAATAAAATTTTTACACACTCATCGTTTTATTGTTAAAAATTTATTTTTAAAAAATGATGAAAATTACTATCCTCATGATTGCAAAGTGAATAAAAAGTTATACGACGACAAGATTTAAGGGTTTCTCGATTAATACTTCTTGTATTCACGGACAATATTTACTTTCTGCAACTAAATTGATAAAATTTATACGTCAAGATGTTAATGTGTTTTAATAATATCTGAAATTTATTGAAGATGGTTTAGAGAATTTATTAAAATATTGTTCTGTAACTTTTTGAATATCTTTTACATGTGCAGTTTAGCATATTCTCAATATGTCTTCAGTATTTCTAATTTAAGTCTATAATGTTTAAGCAAAAAATTTTTGAGCGAAAAATTTTTTTCTTCTGAAGATATGAAACAAAAGATGACTTTCAATCTTCACACGCATGCATATTACAGTGATAAATGTTGATGACATAGTGAAGTTGATGACATATTGGGAGAAGAATGTATCATTTATATGACATTCTTCTCTCACTATCCGATGCTTCGGTGTACCTGATACAAAAAAATCGGTTTTTAAATTCACCTGTTGCTACGTTTTTCTCTGCAGCAGAAAAAAATGCAATCGCGTTTATAGGCATTCGTGTATTCGTGTTTCGAGAGTGTTCGTATATCTCGTGAAACGTATCGGGACTTCCAAGAGGACTTGATATCTCACTGAGAGTGAGTTGCGCAAACAATTTTCGAGTGATCATCGTTACTGGAATAGATCCACCTGTTAGGCAAACAAGTTGACCGTAAATGCCTTTCGCTTAGTGTGCCTTGAGAGTCCACCTGTGAAGGTTTTCGTAAATCAGATGGTGACCTGTTGGGTCGGAAAATTCATCAAATCCTTGGAAAGGAAAGGCACGTGCCACATCACAGGTAGCAAGCGTCCCGGAATTGCATTGTATCTCGAAGTAGCGAAGTATCCACGATCGCGCCACTCTTTTGAGGATCTCAATTCTTACATTTGAGAGAATCCAAGAGTCAAGTGCTCCATTGAACTTGCCGATGAGACGGAAAAGAAGATTTGTGCGTGTATTTCGAAAGGTTCCGCATCGATATTTTTAATCTTCAAAGACTGCACGCTTTGATGCGCTTCTTAAAAGTGTTCAATCGAGCATAAAAATGTTACTTAATAAAATTTTTTAATAAAAATGAATTGAACAAAATCAAAATAACGCTATTAAATTTTGAAAGTTTTGTACTTCTTTGACTTTAAAATCGATATATCTTCTATTTTTTGATTTTGAGATTTTTAGGTCTGTCAATATTCTAAACTGAAACTGATATATGATTCTCTCTGCTATTTTTTGAAATATTCCAATCTTTTCGGATGTATCATAAAAATAATTGCTGCTCGTTTAATAAAAAAAATCTTCGCTAATGTGATCTTAAATTATTTTCTGTGTGAGTGATTAGTCTTTTATGAATATCAGATTTATAATTATATGATGAAATATTTATCATATTATGTTAATTGGTTATACGAATATATTTTCCAACGTCAGATTATGGATGTTTTCTATATAAAATACAAGCAGGTTTTTCAAGGCTAATCGAGAAAGAAATAAAAAATGAGAAAAGAGATGATCACGAGATTTCGATTGAATGACGTATCAAGAAGAATGCTAATCGTACGCGATCAGGTCGTTAGAGACGGATATCGCGATAATATTTCATAGCAGAGAGAATTCCCTTATTGCGAAAGACTGTAAATACAAACGCGCATCCACAAGTATTTTAATTTTCGCGGGACAACACATTTTTGAAAATCGTTGTTAATTTTTTTCGAAATCACATCAGACAATTATAGATCTTAATGTGATATGATATTTGAACATGAATATTAAACTTGAATTAATATTTGTACCATATCAATGTGAAAATGCACGTTCGAAAAGAAATTTTTGATCGAGAGTGATCGACGAATCGCGGAAAATGTCAACTTCACAATAGAAAGGATTACCACGTTAAACATCTAGGAGCGAAAGATCCTCTCTCAGCCGTCGGATGCTCGCCGCGCTTAGTCACTTTGATTCTCGAAGGCGCAATTAGTGCTGCGCAATTGAAATTACACGGTAACTTACGTGAATCATGTTTCTTTTCCGTTAAGACTTCAATCAACTTAGGTTTGTTTGTCTTGATGAGTCGAAAGTTACAAAGATGGCACGTCGCATAGATGAAAAGGAAGATGTATTCGTGCGACGGATAGAGAGGAATTTGAAGTAGTTTGAAGAAGTGAAATGCAATCATCGTACGGTAAATGCTTTTCGAGACGACTTTTGAGCAATCGGATAATGTCTTGTCAGAAACAAAAAAACTTAATCTAAAAGACAATCGTAGAGTGTCTCTTTAGTGGTTCAGAAACGAAGCTGTCCGTATAAGCTGCGGTTTGGTACATACCCTCGGGGCCCACCCTTTTTTGGGTCTTATAGGGGCCATTATCCGATCGTGGAATTTGAGATCTGGCCCTTTCAGCCGCGCGTCAAATTATCCTTGAGCACAATGCGCCCGTTGATTGATATCTTCAGTCGTTGCTCCTGCAACGTGGCTCGCTCGCTTCGCTCGTGTTCTCTTTCTTACGCTCTCTCTGCCCCATGCCGTCCTCCTTTCTCCCTCCCTCACCTCATCCGTTGACGTTCTTTTTCTTCTCTCTTAGGACCTCGCGCAGCGGTCCTGTACAAAGCCGGGCCCGAATGCTTCTACTCGCGGACTCACACAGCCCTTCCACTTGATTTATTCTAAACCCCTGTTCGTTCTCCCCCTGGTCCCGACCTCAAACTCGTTTCTGCCGTCGAGAAAAAATGATCTTACGAAACTGGAGAGCGTTCCGTAGTATTGTGGTCCTTACTTTGTATAAAATTCTACCTCGATGAAGATCGCTATTGTACCGTGCATCGACGAGAATCGCTCTCTTCTCGCCGAATTTACTCAACGCGTTCGGTGATTTCGCGTCTACGCTCCATAGACCGATCGTTCTTCGTGGCATAATTCGGTTTGACGTCGGCTATCACCGAGACCGATTTATTCGTCGTTATATCTTCAAGCGAACGCTTTCTTATATAGCTAGTAATCTCTTAATTATATTTATATTAATTATATTATATATAGTTGTTAGAGTAACGAATGCAAATATACCTTTCTTAATTGTGCTATTCTTGCATGTTTTGCGGATGATGGATAATACAAGTAAGAATATCTGTGAAATTAATCGTATGCGCGCGCGTGCGGAGCGACCGTTCGGCACTCCGCGGCACAATTTTCCTCGCGTCCTAATCTAAATTTCGTGAGTTGGGGATCAGCGATGGAAGAAACGAGATATCCGTATCGGCTGCAGCTGTCGGTGAAATGTCACGTCGTTTCTGTTGTGCCACGAAAGCGAACACTTTAATCACCGACAATTACGCATAGCCGAATTAGGTAATTACCTTACGTGCCCGTGCGCGCGCGCGGTTAGGAGATCCGTTCATATCGTTACTTAGTCCGTTTTAGCTCGAGTTAGTGTAATTAGCGCAAGACAGGGTGTACGCGAGCATATTATGCGCCGAGTTTGCGTCGGAAACTCGTGTCTTGCCATTACCCCCCCGTTCCACTTTCCCGCACCCGCTTACATCATGTCAGTTGTCCGTTTTCAAACTTTCCCGTCATTAGCCGCTTTTTTCTAGCTATCTCTACGCGCTGCTACGAAAATTACGATTTCTCGCCAGCAACTGGTTTGCGCTACGTAGCTGTGCGTTGCAGAAAACTGCAAACTAAGCGGAAACAACGTGTGCGATGATATGTACATCGCGGAACTAAACATCGAATACACGATCTCCCGATGCGAAGCGCGAATTTTATTATGCGTTTTATTTCTTCTGTCGTAGAAATTCATAATTCTCAAAATTTCGAATATGCGTAATGTTAAGGTTGCTGACGTCAGTAGTTATCATCAAACATGCAAATGTCGCTACGAGACTTCTCTCTTCGCTTTAGCTTTTATAAAATTAGTTGTAAAGAAGAACACTTTGTGTACACTATCTCTTGTAGAAAATCTCGTTATAAATTTTTCCTGAGAAAATTAATGGACACAAAAACAAGTGCAATTTTGCAAGTTCTTCATGTAGAAATCTTTAACCAGTGACGAATCCTCCCGCGAATCCTCCCATATTTTATCGGCTGTATATGTGCTCGATGATTCATGTATTCATTTTTACGAATGCGCATCGACGTATTTCTACTGCATTTCGAACAGTCGAACGGACGCCGAACGACCGGAAGAGAGTTTTCCGCGTCGCCGCTGCTAAAGGCGGGTTCAGAGAGGATTTTCCTCGCTTTTCCACTGGCTGCTAGCGTAACGAGGTTACGCCTTAAGTATTTGCTCGTCGATTTCACGACGATGGGGTCCTGCCACCACCGACGCCTGCCCCCCTTTCCCCTTCACCATCGGTTCGTCACGCGACTTCTTTTACCGTAGCCTCTATATTTCAAGAGCTCGAAAATTCATCTCCTTCAAAAATGTTTTACGTGACTTTTCTGTCTTTCGTCAGCTCGACCTCCATCTTCCATTAAACTTAACAAGTTTCGAGGCGAACCATATCAATTTCTTGAACGCGCATTGCGTTTATTTATAATATATTATATAATTATATCACAGAGTTATACATGTTAATTTATTTTTTTTGTAATTTTCAAATAATTCGTGTGTAGAACACAATAGATGTATCTATTAATTGCCGGAGAATCTTTTTAAATAATTTTAAATAATTATATACGAAATATCATTTTTATGCATGGTGCAATTAAATTTTAGAAATTTGTTTTAACAGAAACGTAAGCTTTGATGTAATTTGTTTAAATATCTTAATTAATATTGAAATAAAAGTAAAGACATCCACTAATATAAAGGCAAGAAAATATCAGTACAATTTGGAACTGAATTCTCTATCTCTCATCTTTCTTCTACTGTAGTAAGAGAATATTAGAACAAACTTGTTGAGAAAGAGAGAGAGAGAGAGAGAGAGAGAGAGAGAAAGAGATGCGCATGATAATTTCCTGCCTCCTTTACGATCTCAGCTTGCCTAGTATCTATTACAGTTCAACTTCTCCCGTTTCCAAGATAGCGACGTCAATTAGCTAGGAGAGCAGTGTTATTCGCTTGAACACTTGTTGGTATTTTACATAACCATCGTTACGTTGCTTCATCGTTATGTTACATAAAACGCGAGTCAATGTTAGTTATTAAACTTGTAGTGATGTTGCTCAACGACTAGTATTTCAACATTCACATAATCATCTTTATTCCGCTAAAAATACCGCACGAGCAATTTTAGGTACGCTCCAAGATAAATCAAATCGTTTAAATAAGGGAATATGTAAAAAATATACGCAAGTTATAAAATTTTTTTGTTTATTTCGCTCATCTTGCAAATATCTAAGGTGTATTTTCTCCTGCTGAGTTTGACGTTATATTCGGCAGACTTCTTTGAACAAGAATTTCTAATATTATGGCTTCGATCGATGAACCATAGGAGAAAAGATCGGTGTCGAAGGTATTGATCCTTCACAGGTGTGTGAGGTGTTATCTATTCTACCTTCTTTTCACCCTTAGATTTTCTAGGTATACCTAGCCAATAGGCTCGATACCTTCAAAAGGGACGTACGATTCCGTTTCAGGTCATGCGTAGCATATAAATATTGTGCATAAATAAGGATGGGTCGCGTTTATTTATAGGAATTTTATGAAAATCTCATCTATACCAAGGGGTGAACACGAGGATGCAAAAGAGTTTGGATAACCACCTGGGTTCGCACGGGAAACTTTTTTTGATGTAAACTAGACACGTACGAAATATTTCAACGAAGTATCAGTTTAGCATATTATATGACTATTTATAAATTACCTCTTGCTGTTTAATCTTCGTAAATTCTCATCTTATACACAAGAAAGAAAGAATATTTTTTTTGTTGCCACGAAAAGATGAATAAAAATTTGAAAAAGTTTTACAAACAAACGTTGTCGCAATTTCAAAGATTTGCTTAATGAATCTTAGAAACCTTTTTTATTGATGAACGATTGGTAATGATAATGAAAGCGTTCAAGTTGCAAATGTATCTTCTTATAAAATATTCTAATCAATTTTCAAAAATGATGCCGTCGAGAATTTCGTGAGAAACTACGTGGTCGTTTTATGTTAATAGACGAAGGAAAAGTCCCCTTAGAAGTTTTTCTCATGGGGTTCTAAAAGAATATTAATAGGTTCCATCATCCTACTGCGCCGAATTTTTGTGTTAAAGAGTTACGGACTATCCTGTGCCATCTGCGTATCTTCTGATTTCTATTCCAACAAATCTTCTTAGGTTTACATTAATTATTGATACAGAATATCCTATATAATAATAAATGATATAACAATCCTAGTAATATTGACTGTTGGCAAGCGAAGGCAAAATCGAAATTAGAACTGTTTCTTTCATAATAGCAGATTTGAATAATTTAATAAATATCAGTTTTCTATTTTCTCTTTGAATTTTTTATAACAAATAAGAACACACATAGGCAATTCATAAATTTAAAAAATTATATCTTCTGCGAAAAAGTTAAATTTATTTATAATAATGAAAATATCTAATTTTGCTTATTATAAGTTGAATATTATATAAGAAATAAAAGTAATCATCCGAAAATAAAATTTTCGAAATAGCTATCATGCATAAAAAATGAAGTAAAATCATAAAATATTCCACAGGAGCATATATTCTCAAATTAAGGTGTGAACATCCGAAACCAAAAACTCACTGGTCCTAAATTTGGTACGGTTATTGGACTCCGAAGGAGATATTACATGGAATAATCTGTGGCCGGTGTTCCCTTATGCCTTTTCTCTCTTTTGCCTCCTTCTGTTGATGTGATTTATAATGAACACCCAACTCACCGCGGTACTCTCGATCGCCTAACTTCGAACACATTGCCAGTTTAAAAATAAAAAAAGGACACGACGCAACAATAATATCAGAAGGAGGGGCTGGAATATGTAATGCGCTAAGGAAGGTAGGACGCGCCATGGACCAAGCATGAAATTGAGTTTCGTTCTGAAATCGACTTTCGACAAAAAGCATTATCGAATAACGTCTCGTGGGATAAAGATAAATTATGTTCAGACTTTTCAGTCAACGCCGTGATTGTTTTGGCGGCAGATATGGCTCGCATTTTCGTCTTTAAATAATCTTGGATCCCTGTATAAAGTAAATTTCATTCATAACGAATTGTATCCGAATTAATTTTGGTAAATAAGATCAAATATCGACATTGGTATTGAATAGTGTATGCTTGAANATTGTATCCGAATTAATTTTGGTAAATAAGATCAAATATCGACATTGGTATTGAATAGTGTATGCTTGAAGTACGGTGTGTTATAATTATAACAAGAATATATTCGAGTTTTTTTCCTTACTGAATTATTATTCTTTACCGAATCATTCATTTGTAGATACTTAAAGGTGCTCGTACTCGTACATTGCAAAATCTCTTCTAGCTCAAGAAATAAGTAGCATTAACAATGCATTCATTATATTAATTACTATAAAGCACTGTCATGCGTTGAGACATGCATGTTATTTCCTTTATTTAAAAAAAGGGTTCGTATTAATACCTGGCCCGAATGCAGGACGTAGGAATTAAAGGGGGCTGTGGAAAATCGCGTGTAAAAGTTGACACTAGTTGAACTGATTTCAATTCAGACATATTTCAATCTCGAAGAATTAACAAATTGAAATATAATCAAATATCTCACGAATGAATATCAATTATATTAAGACGGCAATTTGCCTGTAAAAAGGAAGTCATGGCATTCCTGAGCTCTCTCTATACTTCATTTTAATAGCTCGTTTTCTTTTCTCACTAGAAAACTATGTTGACTCTGTGTGCACGCTAGCATTTGTACTCTGCTTTTCATTAAATAAAAGAACATTGACTGTTTATTTGCTCCGTCAAAATCAAGAGATCCTGGAATTAAATTGAAAATCTCGACAATTTTAAATTATAATAACTCGCTCTAAGTAGCATACTGACTTCCTTTTTATTTTTTTTTAAATTTAATTAAGATAACCTAATAAAACTTATGTTAATTGCATGACTACTACTGAAACATTATATTTCCTTTAAGAAAGAAATTGTAGCAAGTTAGTTACAGTCGTTTATTCTCATATGCAAGAACCACGAATACTTGTCGAACTTTTGATGTGACCCAGGTGTATCCTATTATTAAGTTGCAAAAGTTTGAAAGCTATTTCAATCGAAATGGCATGACCGTCAAGATATTAATCTAGTATTCTCTTTTTATTTTAGATTCAAAGCCTGGTAAGAAGATTGCAGCTGCTCAGTGGCACCGATCGGTAAGATACTTGGAGAACCGTTAAGCAGTAAGCTATAACGCAATAACCAGTTTTAATAAAATGCAATAAAAAGCCTGCAATAAATGTGCCGTTTTGCATGGTGCAACACTTAATATTTTATGAAAACAGATGATACACGTTTCGTGAAACATTCGATTATTCTCGAGAGCCTTCAGCAAAGGCTTCCTTCTCGAAACTTTTCTTCATCTTAGTCTCTGCTTTTACGAAATTCAAGATCTAAACTTATCTCCGTAAATAGTATCACGTAAGCCTACGCACAATCCAATATCAAATATCAATATTGGGCGAAATCGCACGATTTCGATGTAGCTTAGGAAATGTTGCGTAGTATCGTCGGGATTAGATCGAGTTGAGTCGAATGAAGAATCCGGCAAGACGGTACGTCCCTGTCTTCGGTGGGCAGATAGGGTATAATCATACCGAGTTTCGTATCTCGAGGGGGGCCACGGGAAGATGGTCCAACATCTGCCGCTGCAGGGAATCTCTGCCCACATGCTGGCCGGCCCGCGCGCGCACGCACATGCACGATAAACGCGTGTGTACAGGCGCCTGTACACACGCGCACACGCGTGTACGCACGGCAAAAAGTGACGTAGGTACACGGTGGGACGTCATGTAAATTCATTCGAAACACATGGCAGGGCTCATGGCGGCGGCGTTCCTCTTGCGCGCAAAGGGTTTCGAAGAGAAATCTCTGAAGAGCAGGGCGCGCGGAAAAACAAACGATAACTTCGACTTCAACTTCGCGTACCCTTTTATTTTACCGTTATTTCGTACAACGTCGCCGCGACTGAGTGCGAACAAATTTGAATTTTAATTTCTTTTCTTCCCGGAGCTATCTTAGCAATGCGATATTTTAGTCGGTCATTAGATATTATAGTTTTTTTAATACAGAATGAAATGATAACAATGAAAATTCTATTGAAATTAACTTGAACAGAATTTGTAATTGATAGTATTATAAACCATGATATTCTGTATCTGAATATGTTCATTAATCAATATAATTAACGAAGAATTCTTGTATTTCATTATAAATTCACATTAAAACTATCATAATTTGAATGGTCAATTATGCATAATACAAAAAAACAGGCTTTATTAAAAGATATTAGAAAGTTTTTGCAATACCGTCTTTCAGCTACGATAAACGCTAAAGTCATCGGGTCGAAAAAACCAATCAATTTCGATTCGAAAATATGACTTCAGCGTTTATCGTATCTAAAAAACGGTATTGCAAAAACTCCTTTTTATAGTTTATGACGTACCTTACTATAACTTTTTATGTTAATTGATTACTTTATTATTTTTAATAAATATGTTATTTTTAATAAATATTCCTCTTATACATAACGCATATAAGCACAAATTCATTATATTCTCGTGAACATATCAATTAGTTACAATTTAATTTTAATCGATAGATATTCATATTTATCATTATTTATACTAACTTGCGTTATACGATTACATTCTCTGCACAAAATAAATCTATGCTTCTATAATAATTTAACAATAGCATACGCAATTTTTTTACGCAATATATTTTACACGAAATATTAACAATACTATATTATCATTAAAAAAGAGAAACCAAAAAAGAATCTCATGCGCGACATTACAGAAGTGTTCCTATCAAGAAAGTTATCAAGCTAAAACAATTATCATTAACTGCGTACGTTGCCTCAACATTTACAATAATCGTCACGTTTATCGCCGCTGAGAATAGTTCGTTCAATTTCACTTATGCCCACGTAACACCCCTATTATAAGAAAGTAGCTATTTACATTCCTCAATGCGTAATATATTATTGAGGGAAATAATGTTTCGATTTAAATAAAATTGTATCTAAAGTGATAGTGTAAAAAAATATTTAGTTAGAGAAATGAACAAGTGCAAAGAGCAAAGGAAAAAGAGAGAGGATGCTGTTGATCGGTTCCTGAAAGAGAGGAAGACAGCTCAGTTGTCGCGTCGTTTTTCTCTTTTTTTTTCACGAGAAAGAAATGTCTTCGTTATGTTCGGCAAGCCGGAAGATAAAGAGTAGCAAGTCTTTTCGAGAGTCGATTTCGAAACGCTTGCAGACGCGCCGCGTAAAAAGCGCCGTGGCACAATAAAGATAACGATTTACGTTTGACTTTATCGTCGGAAAGCCAGGGCCAATGACTCGATGAACAACTTCGTGTCTCGATGTCACGATAAATAGGCACTATGCATACTGCCTTCTGAATGCCAAGGTAGCGTCGAAATGGAGTATGCTTAACGCGAAGCAATAACTAACAGCTAATTAATGCTACATATAATTAAATAGCTGTAAATTGTGCTCGTTTCTTTCGACATTCAGATAATTTTAAACATCATGTAAGGTACCTTTGTCTATATAAAAAAAATCATATCTTACAAAATATTTTAGAATTAATTACGATTAAGTCATTTAAAAATAATAATATAGAATTATGCAATTTATGCAAAAATATAAAAGAATTGTTACATGAAATTAATGTTTTTTATTTTCAAAGAATTTTAAGATATTGTGTTATTTTAATTCTGTCATTATCGGATTATACGAACAATTGATTACACTTTTGACATTTTCATGAATAATAAACGATACGATGTATATGTACGACATGACGCATTATGTACTAGACGAGTTCTTAACGAGGAATAAAATTGTCTTAAATGATGTACTGAAAATAGTCGATTGGTTTTTACGAAAAAATATGGCTAATAAAGATAAAGACATATATAAATATATATATGTATATATATGTATATATATATATATACATATATAAGTATATATATATATATATATATAAAATACACACATATTATCTATATGAACTGCGCAGCGGAACGGGGGCCGTATTTCTCCATGAAATTTAACGAACCTTTTCGCAATGGGACATTATTAAAAAAAATTCTTGAGCATCATGTCGTAGAACGCACGCAATGGTGATGAACGCCACGAATGGGAGAGAGAAGGAGAAAGGATATTAAGAGAAAAGAAACAAGAAGAAAGAGCGACGACATCGCGAGGCATTTCACGCAAACTTATGCAAATGCAGTGCAACACGCACACGCAGTTAAGTAATGTTTACGGCTATACACAGGCACTATAATTTACAGTTCTTGCATTTGCGACCGCGGATAACGTTTTTGGAACTATAATAAAAGACAGCGGATTTCAGGCAGAAAGCATAGCATAATTTTAATTACAATCATTGATGTGCTATATATTTTTTGATGATTTATAAATTTCATGTAAATAAGATATTTAAATAAGATACTTAAAAAATTCCATAAACAATAATGAAATACATCATAGATTGGAAACATTAAATTTTAGAGATTATTGTCGATAATATGAATGATTTTCCTAATTTTTAAATATTTTAAATTTATTATAGAAAAATAAAATAAAATTTATTTATAATACAATTTATATTAATGTTCTGATCAATCATGGAACTTGCAAGACAGTCGATATTAGATTCTTTTTCCTTTTTTCTCCATTCATGATATCGCACTCATGCACGATTGCTGATTTTTCGACGAAAAACGTAAGAAAAAACTTATCGCACGCATGTAGACAGTTTTAATTATTTAAGCTGACATTAAGTGCCTTCTCGCCAAAAAAGTTTGTGCTACGGTATGCATTTCGTGCACGTAACGAACTTAAATAGTCGGAGCATACATACCGGTTGCCCTGCGATCATTATCAAATCAATAATTGCGAAGGAGAGCCAAACTTTTCGAACTTTTCGACTATTTCTAACAAATTCATATTGCTATTCAGTTTCAAACTTTTTTTGTACATCGATAAAAGATATTGGTGATTTTTGAAAGAGAATTATTAACGATGAATTGACAAGTTCTTATTGATTGTAAAAATAATTTCAACTTTTCCGAATCTGTTTACCTATTTATTTACAGATACATAGAAAAATCAATAAAAAGAGATAAAGCGTGAATAAACGTAGGAAAAACTAACTTCGAATAAAAAAGTTTATCTAGATGAGAAACGGTATTACAGGCAAATCAAAGCGTGCTTCTAATTTTGTATGATTATATTCTACGCACAATAACTATGTAGGCAGATTAGGCCAATGCAATCTTGATTGACAAACAACTGTTGCGGTGCATAATTATTATTCACCACACGTTATGGTATGCTCCAAACCGCAAGGCGGCGGTGCCGAGAATCGATATTCTCAGGTTAACCGTACATCCACACATGTACGGAGTAGGGGGATGCTCATGGCGTTGATCGTCACGTCCCCCAATTAAGGTCTCGAGGTCGTTAACGAGCAAAATAATTAGGCTGTACGCGATGACGAGGATGACGAGGACAACGCGGTTCGTTAGTCTGTCTTCCCTCTTTAGAGTCATACTATCATGCTACATCTGGCAAGATCATGAACGAGATAAAAAGCGACAGAGGTATCCTTTAAATGGTGGCGAGACACGTCACGAATTAATATGTTTAGCGGAAGATTTACGTATGCCGAATGCCTGCAAAATTGTGCTCGGAAGAAACCGCAGTATTCTCGCAAAACGAACGATTTTCAAAGCTTGCAAATAATTGCTGAATCTTTTTTTGTCGATGCAAGGGCATTGTACAGGAGCGTACTCTTATTTCGCGAAAGCACGAAAAGATTTGCTTCGATTCATCGTTGGTTGCTCGAGATACTCGTGTACGCTCTATCACACGTGTCGCATTATAACCAATCACAATCACGCTTCGCGGCTGTCTTGCGTGATCGCCGATAATAATTGGATTCGATCGGAAGTTCCAGCCATCCGTAGAGCTTTGGGAGTTAAAGCGCGGCGTTAACGAAACTTTAACATCGAGTTAACGACGCGACACGCTGAGCCGGTAACCCATAAATGCGCGGATGCCAGGGGGTTAAAGCAAGAGAGGGAGAGAGAGAGAGAGAGAGAGAGAGAGAGAGAGAGAGAGCTACGAGAGGGACGAAATGTGAGAGGGAAGGGAGAAATCTGTGAGCGCCACCCTTTCGTATGCAAATCCCGGGACACCTGGAGCCAAAGGCCGCATGCAAATCGGTGCTCGGGCCATCTGATCGGGCAGAACCTCCACCTCTGAACCGGTCCGCGTTTTTTGCAAGCCCCGAAAATCACACGTCTCTGCCATATTTTTTTCACGGTAGTAGAACATCGCCGGGAATTCGACTCGCGAAATTCAGTGTGAACGCGATATCGTTTATAACTTCACCGCGAAATTGCATCGCTCGCAAATTAAATTTATGCAAATGGACGTGTATTATGTTAACGTTTAATTATTTTCCCTTTCCTTTCTCTTTTTCCTCCTCATTGGTACAATTAATATAAAAATATTTTTGATTCGTGTCAATCATTCCCATGACAAATTACCATTTGTCCATGATCACGAGTCGCTCATCGATCAAATAAGGATCGAATCGGAGCATGATAAGCACATAATAACCGATGTATATCTAAAATGACTTGTTATTACGTCAGATGGTTGATTTAAAAATTGGTACGCTCCATTAACTGCAAAAAAAATTGTTAATACATGATTGTACGACGAGCACGACGCATAAATAGCGATCGCTTCGAGCCATTGATTAATATCGTGCGATTGAAGCTACCGTGAATATCGCCCGTTAAAATGATACCGCATAAACGTACCGGCGCGACGCGCGCGCGACCGTTTTTTCATTGATTTATTTCGCGCAAAAAGCGAGAAGTGCATTTATCGGGCGTGATTATCTGCGCCAGTAGCAGCACACCATGGAACACGCCGCGCCCCATCGTAATCATTAATTATCGCGCAGATAAATCGATTGCGCGAGCCCCTGCGCGCGACACAAGTAACTCCAGCTCGATACGCGCAGGTAAAAATGAACGACGAGCGTAAGCGAAGGTGTAAACTGGTGGCAACCGATAACGCGAAAAAAAAAAATAATCGCGCGACGATAACGCCGATGAAAATATTATTGTTTGCGCATGCCACATTCCTCACAGGCGCGCCACGTGTGCGTTTCGTGTGCGTGTTTCAAAAACTAACTCTCTTTCGTCATACCTCCATAGTTATCAATGTTGACGATATTTAATCAGATAAATTTTCGGGTGTGTACCACACGGTATCGCGTGTATTATATAATGATATAAAGATTGTATTCTATTTTGCATGCGCGTGTAATAAATTATTCTATTGTAAACGCGGATATGAGGGGAGGGAAGGAGAGGGGGAAACAGAACTTTTTCAGCACGCAATCTGCATAACTCTAATTAACAGCAAGTTGTTTGCCTAAAGATCGTATACGCGCCATTATTCATAATTTATTCTCGATAGAGCCGAGAGAGGAGACGTTATACCCACGGTAACGGTTCTCGTTATCATAAGAGGCAGTAGTTTCAGATATAAGCGACTTATGCCACGTATTATATCGCGCTGAACTCGTATCTTTGATAGTCGACGACTGCTTTTAACGCCGTTCCGAGTAATCCAATCTAAGGCTGGACGCCAGTTGCACACCATAACTCTAAGCGCGTGCAAAATAATTGCGGCCTTATCACCGAGCGCTTATTCCCGTCTTGAGATAGTTGGCGAAGACGCGATCCGCGAAGCAAGACGGACGCGTGAAACGCGTATGTATCGGCCAGTCAGATCGTTATCGAGCCATCGTGTTGTCAGACTCGCCTCCTTCGTTTTTGCTTCTCTCTCTCTCTCTCTCTCTCTCTGTCTGACTTCCATTTGCCTTCCGCGATACGCCTAATCGCACGATCTAACAGTCGTGGCGTTGCAGCTTATCCGTGGCTTTTACCACAAATACGTCACTTCGGCGATGCCGCCGCGAGCCAACGTGAAACGCAGCAGAAATGTGAAACTTCGACTTCCCGTTTACGCGACGTAAATTTCGCTTATCACGCGAATAATTGGTCTCTGCGATGGGTTAAAAATGAACGTTGGACGACTTTCAGAGCGCGCGAGGTAAACGTGTTCGAACGTGAAAACACTTATATACAATTAGACGTGACATCACATGACAAAATATAATTATCGATATCGCTAAACGTTTATATCGCATAATGTATTTAGATAATAATTTATCGCATTATGTTTCTCTCACATACGTTGAAAAATGTGTTTGGAGTATTATGATTTATCATCAGAATGTGGAAAGCAAAGATATTTACTTGATGAAATAAGTATCTCTTTTTGGCTCGATAATATAATTTTCAAATTAAGATATTAAAGAATAGTATTTTTATTAAGATTGTCACAAGTATAAAGTTTAAAAAATTATGAATGTTATGTTTTGATCCAGAAATATGTAATTGTAATTAAATGTACGCACTGCTATTGTTTATCTAACATTGTGCAAAGTTAATATTCTTTAAAGTTGTCTATAAAAGTATTTTTTGATTGCAAATTGCATATTTATCGGTTTATGAATTCTCGATACTCTTACTTGTATTTGTATTACATGTATTGATGTATTCGTATACATCCATTAAAATTATTTACAGATTTACTGAAATAAAAATCAATTAGAACCGGCACGTGGTTCTATTAAATAAATTCAATATTTTTCTTAATATCTTTACTTTAAAGTAAATTAATCTTAAATTATATTGAAATGTGAATACATTTCAACATTTTTCATTCCAATTTATTTGCAGATATCCATCAAAATCAACTCTCCTGTCCTTTATCGCGTCAAAATTTCATAGCGCCTTTCGCCAGAAAATTCTATAATGCATTTTCCTTCCTTTTCTATCCGCTCACTATCGTCTTTCTCTTCCTTTAAATTAGTTGCGACTCGATATATTGCTATGCATTGCAATTAATTTGTTTGATATTATGCATTCAAGCGAAACCAAAAAATGTATATCTGTCACTCATATACTTATTCTCAGCTCTCTTCTCGTGTACTACTTAAATCATTTATATCATTTATATCATTTATATCATATTTTCTATTTTCTCTACAAATAGGTTATATTATGTTTAAATATCATTTATATTTGTTTTTTCACTATCTCTTTTAATTTACATGTAACATGTCACTGTGTATTATATCTTCTTTTATATGTAGGCGTTATATATTTAGCTATAGTAAAGCCTGTACCATATTGTGTCAATATTGATTTTTATTATTATTATTATTATCATTATATACTTAATAATCAGGTAAGGCGTCATATCAGCCATTCTGCTGTAGCCTCTAGTCTGATTTTTCTTGCCTTCATTATTGTACAGACTTATATAATTATCTAATATTGTCAATCACTGCACACAATAAAGTTGTTATTATTTCTATTATTATTATTAGAGGAGATTGATATTCATCTGCAACTTTCAGAAAAGAAATAAAGCAAATTTTTCGTACGATGTCGAATAGAAACTATAACTTTAACTTTGTATATTATTCAACATTATGCCATTTCCAACGTAGATGAACTTTAATCTCGGTTCACCTTATTCTTCATATTTTTTTTAGTTCTTAGAAAAATCAATTTATCTTACATTTTCCAAAGAGTTCACGATTACGATAGAAACGCGAAGAATACAGAGGCTCTCGTTGATACTTGTGTGACAAAAAAAAAAAAAAAAAGATTTTCTATCGTAGAGTCTCGACGAAGAGATAATCCAACAGTCTCTCTCCCCCTTCGGCTCGGACATTCCCCCTTCCCATTCTTCGCGTCTGCTCTTCTAATCATTCAATCTGCCCGGTATCCTCTCCGATGTCATTGCGTCTATCGAGAGCGCCCGTGCGTGTCGGATGTACGCATGCACGCTCGACACGATGAAGGACTGCCGCGCCGCGCAGGTCAGCCATCTTGGCTGACGTCATCTCGCGCGCCGAGCACGCAACCGCGAAATGCCGACTTCCTCGTTGCGATAGCACCTTACTTTTTATTACTCCTTTCCCCGATTCTCTCTCTCGTCTGTCCGGCTCCCCTTTACCCCTCTTCGCCGAGCCGATTTCTCTTTTTTCCTCTTTTTCCTCTATCCTCGCCGCGTACGCATCGTCGACGGCGTCGTGTGCAGACGTTCGCGTTTCAGTTGCGAAACGAAGCGAGACACCCCACCCGCGATACATGTAAAATGGCGGAATTTAATAGAAAGGCGCTATTCGCCGGTCGCAGTCGGCGTGGAAGCCGAGGCGGTCCACCGCGCGATTCTTATCGCTCTTATTTCTATTCCATTTCTGTAGAGACTGCGGGGGAGGGGATTGCCTATCGACTTCCTGATTACTTATAATCTATAGATGAATTTCGAAGAAAAACGCACACTCGATTTCTGCCGTTAGGCACGCGACAACGACAACGGAAGACGAGTGTTACCCAATCGATCATAAATTGTCGTGGATCTCATTCCCGACAAGAATTTATTAGTTGACTTAAACGCCTGTGCCGGCTGTTAATTTTTTTCGGGGCTCCGCGGTAGACCGTGTCTAACGGAGCATCCGGAATTTTCTGGTTTAACTCTTTCTGAAATGTTATGCGCTTAATTCGCAACACCTGGACGCTTTTTGCGACCGTGGACAGTTTAGTTAGATAAATACTCTATCGCTTCCAAAAAAAAAATTAATAATATGTAAATAAAAATAATTAATTATTAGCTAAAATCAAATTTCAAATTAAAATTTATGAATCTTAATTTTTTATGAAAGTAAAAGCAACGTACTGTGAGAACATATAATATTAAGATATAACAGTATTTAAAAAATTATGCGTGTTCTCTCTCTCTCTCTTTCTTTTTCTAGTTCGTAACAAATTTGTAGCATACGTTTAAATTTCTAAAATATCGGGCTTATTATTTCGGCTTCCACCAGTTTATTGATTAACTTGATGAGCAAGTTATCGATTACCCAGTGAAATGTCAAATTAATATGAGAATATAAAATCCATAATAACAGCCATTACGCAAAACGCGTACGGTCGCCCCGTCGCGCGCACTCACGTGTATTATTTCTTCAATTACAACAAACGTTTTCCTAAAATCCTATAATAATCAGCGATAGTCGATGAGTTACCGTTAAAGACGTTAATCGGCTATCAAGAAAAGTACTAGGCACGTGTACGGCCAGGGACGCCCTCTCGAGCCGAGTTCGAATTGACGTCGCGACGGCGCGCATCACGACGTACGGACATCTAAATTTTTCAAGGCAAACGAACATTCCCGCTAATGACGATCGTTCGGCACGTCAAGTCGATATCACGCGACGTGACGCGGTAATTTGGATTCGTGCCGGGTCATTATTACGTTTCGCGTTATAGGGACAAGTTCAGAACCTCTCGAGTCTCTCGATCGACCACAGTGCGTGGTAGTAGGTGTTTATAACCGGTGTTAAATCGGACTCTTTTTACGGGCCCAATAAAGTACCATACGCGTCGCTCACTCGCCGGTCTCCGTTCGAAGGAACCTGTTCGGGATCAAGTTGTAAAAATAGAGCCGATACGGGGACACGAAATTCCATCGTTCATACATATATTTAAAATATCATATACATGTAAAAAAATATGGTATTTTATTAACGTCCGGCGCTTTTTATGCCTCCGATTGCCTTCGCCTGTCACTTTAAAAGTTGCTCCGTCGGGAAAAATAAGATGAAAAACAAGATCGATATCCAATCGAGTTATTAATCGAATCTGTGCTTCTCTTTATCTTTTTTTTTCTGGCATCGCTTCATATACGATTAGCTATTGCGTGAAAAAGATCGTGAAATTATGTGCACCCTTTAAAATTATTATCCGCTATCTTATTTTGTTTTTTAGAGAATGTAATTTTTGCTTCAAGATAATCATATCTATGATTTTTATCTCGTTTAGATAAGGTTCTAGATTCCAAAACATCAGTTACAAAATTACAATTAAGTTTTCCGTGTTTTACTCATTCAACGATAGTTCTCGCCAAGATTAAGCCTATCGAAAAACTTGATATAAATCTATTTTTCATGCACGTAATGTAAACTGGTCTTTATAAAACGTCTTCCTTTTACGAAGATGAATTGGGATCACTCGTAAAGACTAGAGTGTGATTCGTCTCGAGCGAAATTAATGATTCGTATGCGTCCGAGTTATGATTATCGTCGTGTCGCGCCCCATGCTAGGGAAATTACTCGTTGGTGACGGTTACTCGTCCGCTTTACTGCCTACCGTGGCATAGCTCTCACTGTAATATGCTAATAGGTAGATGGTAGCTCTACCCCGCGTAACGACGGATCGTCGTATCGTGTTTACGAGGTGAGCCGACCCCGGGGTTTCCCCCTCGTGTCCTCCACACGCGCGACGAGAGACGAACCTTACGAGGATCGTCGAGAGAGTCATTCCCGCCGTGGTATTCGTTACGCTCCCGTAATTGCTGGGCGCGTCGGTTAAAGGCTGTCGTGCAAACCGACACGATACGATACGAAGTTTCACGCGAGGACACGCGGGAACGGGATCGTTTATCGGGAGGAATCGTAAAATAATCGGTTCGCGACAGCGGACTTTCCCGCAACTATGAATTCCCGTCGATTATGCACGAGCCTTAACTTTTATACTCAGAGAAAAAAGTCGTACCAGCAACTAGAAATTTGAGGACAAATAGCGCCTCAACTATGTATTATAAAGTTGTAATAACAACAATAAATAAATAATACGAACGAAGAAAATGTAGTAATATAAACAATTTATAATAAATTGTTCAACAAACTACAGAAAAATAGTCGCATAACAATAATAATGTTTTTTTTCAAGTCATTTCAACAATAATTAATTAGTTATACTTCACTTTAAAAAAATATTTTTCTGAACTAAAAAAATGTAGTAGTTATATCTTATTTGTATAAAGTTTATATAACTGTGTAATGATAGTCGCTATTTCACTATCAATTAATAGTTGACATATATTGTTACCATTACTATATTTTTATAGTATTTAATACTACTTTAATTCTTGTTATTTTATAAAACTAGTGCCAGATACTTAAATTACAGAGTTGTCAAAAATATAATTGCCACAATTATTTCGTTTTCTCTCAGTATACACAAACGAATAGTACAAAGTATCCAATTTATCAATCTTATCAATTTAACTCCGATTAATAGCAACGAAGGGTTAAGCACAGGCTGTCCTTTTTGCCCGCTAGTTTGCTCTACCTGCTAGTACTCCGTACCATATTTATAACGTGTAATCATTCCCCCGTTATGAGGGTTGAACATCTATAAATGTAATGTAATCTGAATCATCATTTGAAAATAAATGATTACGTAAATATGTGTTGCAAGCAATGACAGGACCATCGCGATCACTCTCCCGTCAAACGATATATTGGAAACTAAGCAAAATTAATTAAATCGACAGCGTTAGATCTGCAAGCGCGGAATATCGGTTCCGGCAATAATTAAAACTATCGACAAGACAAAAAATTTTTAATCAGTGATACGACCGCGGCGCGGACGAGAGCGGATTGTATCTCGAACGGTTCGCGATAATATGGCACCGACAAATTTTGATTTGGCGTTTCACGAGGACGAAAAACGATAGAGAAAAAAGAAGAAACCGCAAGGGAAAAAATCAAAAACCTCGCTTGTTTGCGCGTATTGGAGCTAAACGGGGGGTTGGCTCGTTTCCGCACACGATTGTCGGGTCCGGACGATTGACCGAGAGGCCGAGTGGTTGGGGGTTGCTGTAGCACGCGGGCGTGGTGCGCGCGATAAAAATGGCGCACGCTCGACGCGACGAGGGAGACTTTCCCCCCTTTTATTCTCACATAAATGCTGTGTGTGTGATGCACCCCCAACAGACCGCCCCGGACTACCCTGTCGAAAAAACACTATTCCTCCCTCTCTCCGCTTCTCGGCTTTTCTTCTTCTGTCTCTTTCTCTCCGTTATCCCTTCATGGTCTCGTTCCACTACCGCCACCCTCGCGTTTTGAACCATCTATCCATGATTGGGAGGCACGAGCCTGTTTAACCCTCGAACGGCTTATTATGCGGCAGTCGTATGAACGGGCGGATAGATGGATGGCACGAGAATGGTTTCGGCGGAGACCGGGACGACAGATTGAAGGATTTTGGAGGGTTTCGGTGGTTTCTCGTGTCGCATTGCGAAGAGAAGAGGTTTCCTTCTATGTAGGTTCAAGTGGACAAAGCGTTGCAGTAAAGGCGGACGTGAAAGAGCTGTTTTATGTTGTATAATGTCGTCGATGGATGACAAACGATTCGATTAAGATTCTCATGTTTGCTGATGACAGGATTTCGTCGTTTCTGTATATAGTGATGCGATAGCGTATTAATCATAGAGTAATAGAGCGTCGAAACATTTTTACTCTCAGCATATATTAATGTTTAATACTACGATCAGAACAATTTGACGATAAACATCCATTCTAAGCTTTTAGAAAATGATTGTTTATTGGAATACTCTAATGACTCGAGAACTGACATCGTGGTGTGCTAATTGATACGAGCAATTTATGGGGTGACAGCGCAGAATGAGTTATAGTTCTCCTCGACAGCTTGTCATAATACTGGAGCCATGATGGTGCCATGGAAGATAGACACTAAAAGCAATCAATAATTAAGTAAGATTATCCGGAAGTCCAGCTGTTTGTCGCATTATGGGCTTGGCATGTAATTATAGAAGAGAATTTCATTCCTAAAATATAAAATGTTATTTTAGATATAGAACTTTTTTAGACAGTTTGGAAAAATTATTATCAAAACATTCACGATTATTTACACGTAATTATAACCATTGATGATCCTTTTAAAAGAAAATATTTATTAACCGATTTAAAATGTAGTCACGACGACATATATGATATTCATAATATATACATTTTATAATATACTTATATATAATAATATATATATATATATTATTATATTATATAATATTATATATATATATATATAAATATTTAGGATTATATCGCGAATATATGTTATAATCAAAATATATTAAATTTACGTTAAAAAATTATATATATTATACTGTGACAATTTGTGTTTCCCGATTGATAAATATCGTTTGAATTGTGTCGCTTGAGTGATTCAAGCAGCCTGTGCGACATCCCTGATGCCATTCTTTAAAAAAAGAGAGCGAACGAGTGCGCTATATAAAAAACGAACTAGAGTGATGAAGCAACGGGTAAAATCATCCCCTACAATCCCATTTCCGAGTGCAATAAACCAGACGATGGAGGAGAACGCTGCTGAGCAATAAACCGATCCGGATGAACGTTTCGTCATGTACCAAACGATATCGTATCTGAAATTCCGCAGAATGTCCGACCGTTTCACGCATCCGTGATCTATCTATCAATGCATTACGCGCATATACCTTTGTAAAGAACTATATTGTTTTTTAATGCGATAACGTTAATCTAATCATTTTATTTGAAGCACAAGAGATTTTATATCTAGACTGCTTCTCTAGATATCTGCAAATGCACTTGTTTTTTTGATTGGTAAATACAGAAAAATTTCTCTAAAAAATAGAGACGATAATGTATGTTGCGCATTCCGTACGATATGCGCCCGATAAATAATTTTGTTAAAGTATGGCAAATATTATAAATGCACGGATAGGTCGAAAAATAGCTGCACGAACCAGATCATTTTAGCAAAAGGAATATATTCTCCGGGTATAGCTTTAAATAGCGAGACGAAGTGATATTCCGTCGGACTGACCGATGCACAGTACGTGCATGGATTACGTGCCTGCAATGTAGAAAGGGTCATGCTCACGCACGAGGAAACCGATTATCTATTGCACCGCACCGGGCGCGTAGATAACTCTATCCTAATGCATAATAAAGAAACGTGGGATACGTGCGTTGCGCATATCAAAAAAGAAGAAAAAGTGATAGTCAGTTATTTAGACAATAATGAAGGAGAAAGCTAATGGTCTGTTAAATCGTAAACTAATGTTTCCGTTATACTATATATCCGTTAGAGAGAGAGAGAGAGAGAAAGAGAGAGCAAAAAGAATAGTTACAATTACTATAATTTAATTATAATTTATAGTCATTTTTGGTGCCAACTATATTTTGATAGAACTATAAATATAATTATTAAATATTATTAACATTAATATTAATAATTATTAATAACAGTAACAGCTATAAAAATGGAGCTTTTTACCATAATTATAATTATTTTACCATGCATAATCACAAATACTAAAACATTTTTTTCTCAGTGTATTAATTTAAACTCGTCAACATAGTCACTACATTATTTGCAATGCGATTTCTAGAATCCTAGTGCTAAATAATTCACATGAAGCACAAGTATTATTTATTTTACAATCTTTTAAATTGAAGAATATTTACGGATTAACTCTATCAGAATTTTATCAATAAATTTTTGGTAAGATGATACGCGTCAAAAGATTATCAGATCTGAGAAATATACTTCTGGTAAATCTAGATATAGATTTTCTCAGCAAGATTCTATGCACTGGAGCAGTAATTAGCAATCTAAAATACATTCCGTTTGTTGAATGTTCAGTACAATTTTGTGGAGCAATAGCGAGGAAAAGATCTCTCACGATCTTTTAACTTTCCAAACGGCGTTTCGCTCATAAACCCAACCCGTCCGTGAGCCTTGTCCCTGAGAATCTCTGTCCTTTGACTATCGCTATACAATATTCATGCTGCCGTGCCAAGTGTCTCGCAATAACTTAGTTATCTCACGATGATTGTGACTCAAATATGCGCATGCAGAATATTAATGCCGTCGGAAAGAGCGCGCGCGTTGCAATATGCACGGAGACGCGGCGCGTCCATGTGGCAGCGGTGTCTGGATGCAACGCGGGGGAACCGCGACGCAAGGGAAACGACGGACGCCCATTGCAAATTGCGTTGTCTCTACCGCATCGGCCGGCGCGTAGCCGCGTTTACGCAGTTGACGATGGACGCTGTACCAGGGGTGTAATGGGCAACGTGCACGCTGTCGATAGTTATTGCTTTGTTATTGGACTGTGCGACGGGACGCGTCCGCGCCACCGAGCGACACGGCGCCGAATATTGCGCGGAGGTCGTTTTATTGGAAATTTCTCGCGGCCCACTTCTGGATTTCCGCGATTTTCCCGTTCGCGCGGACGTGACGACGCGTGCCAGCGCGGCGCTTTTCCACATTCGCTTTCTCCCAGTGCCCGCTTTTGCGCTTTTTTTTCGCCTTTTTGCATTCTCTTTTTTTTTGCGAGCGGCGTCCTGTAAAATCCAGGGCTTCCGAGTAAATCCGAGTTTATTATTAAATCAAAGCTCGTAACGTGACACACGCGCAAACCAGTATTTTTTTTTAGAATTTCTGGGTCACCAGAGACAATTTCAAAGGGTTTTGCGTTTGTCAGATGTGTAAAACATGAATTAGACAAGGAATTTTATATTAAAAAAATTTGAACAAATATTTAAGGTTGCGTTATTGTAACAGAACAAAATGGTGATACATATAAAATGATATATATAAAATTGTCACAAAGATTCGAGAATATTTGAAATAATTTTGTCATTGGAGAGTCCGGATTTATAACATATTTCATCAAAAAATATGATACGCAGAGGCCTTTCTACATTTCCCTCCATTTTCGGAAGAACCTTCGATCCAATTGGATCCAATCACGAACGGTAGGGATGTGCGGCTGCACGTGGCTTAATTGATTTGATTTCGAGGGGGTTTTCATCCCACTTTCGACGCGTACTTCCCTGCAACGTGACATTAAACATTGTGTGACACTCCTCCCTTTTTGCTTCGCCTTACCCTTGTGATTTTTCTAAAAGATTCCGCCAGGATTCCGTGTGCTCCCCTCCCCCCCCCACACACACGAATACGCGTAAACTCGAGAATTTTTAGTGCCGTACATTTGCATTCAACGGTTATTTCTTTATAATATTTAAGAATGTATATTTTCTTTATACAGTTATATTAGTATAATTCAATACTTTATTTTGTGAAAGAATGAAAAAATCAGTGAATCGCATGTCATGAAGCCTCTTTGTGAATACAGGCGCATCAGACGCCATTATAATGCTCCCAATTGTATTGTACATAAGTTACATGTCTCCTAATTGTGTTCGTCCATTATGACTAGTAGCTTCTATCTTGTCTCTTTGAACGCAGTTGATTTCGAATAAATTACATAATGAAGAATCATTGGTTTATGAAAACACAGTCGACTTTTCTTTGCGAGTTTCTTATGAGAACTATTTTTTGCCAATAATGATACCACAAAATGATCAAACATTGATTGTTTGGAAAAAGTTTTCAATTTTACATGATAAAATTAAAGATTGGTCGTGATAAATAACAATGTGGTACTTTTTCTTACACTCATTATTTATTTATTCGTAATCCGTCTACTAATCTATTAAGTAAAATTTATAAAAATGCGTGTCATTATGATTAATAAAGCTATAATTAATAGTTAATAGATTTTAGCTTCAAAGTTGATTTGATACATTATTAGAACTTCGAACTATTTTTATTTTGAAAAAACACGATTACTTCTCTATGTGTTAATTATCCTATTGTACTAGAGTCGGTTTAATCGCGAAAGGATGAGTTGTCACAGCAGAAAACCACAATTGCTCATGATGATTCCACGTTTCGTCATACATTTGTTGCAAAATCTAATTTAAAGCGTATATACCGTGTATGTGATAGTCTAGCTGGCGTCTATACGACTCGAGGCAAATTGTGAGCGTAGAGCCGATTTCATCAACGTTCGCGCGAGAATATCATCGATCTCTTCGCCTATTACAGGATCAACCGAACCTAGCTTACCAGCACCGGAAACCACAAGCGCGAATGATGATTCAGTGACTCGTCATACGCTCGTTACAAAATCTAATTTAAAATTGAGATGATGTGTGCGAGATTAAAGCGTGGAAAGTTTTGTCATGTCGCAAGAAATCACCAGCAATTATACTAGCTTCGTCAATTACAGTTTAATTAGAAAGGCATAAAAGACGCTCTGTAAGTGTGAAAAACTCTTCAGATTTGAATCGCTTAGTTTTCATTCATTGAAACAAGCAGTGTTCACGATTAATTAATTATTGTGTAATGCATAAATTCCTAATTGTAACTTTTAAAATGCAAATTAATTATTTTTATGTGTCGTTCATAATTGTAGTATGTTAAGCAGTTAATTTAAAGAAAGGGAGCATAGAGAAAAGAAATCGTGCATTGCCTCCTTCTACAATGTAATTTTCAATATCCAGCTTATTAACCCGGAATAATACCGCGTCCCCGGAGCTTTAACCCTCCTTGAGATTACACGGCTTATCGTCGTGTTGGTTCATATATATATATTCGAACAAAATCTTATTCATGTCTCGTATTGCTGGGGTGAAGGAATGCGCATAGTCGTGAATTGAGACGAAGAATTACGAAGTAGTAGAAGCGAATAGGCCAATTATTCCAATTCAAATTTCGAAACGGGACACTTTTTTACAGGTTATTGTTATACGTTTTTTAAAATATATTGCATTAAAAATTATATTATAAATTATATTATAGTAAGGAAGAGGTATGTTATTTAGGAGAGAGATTTAAAAATTTTCTGAGATCGAAATTTCTCTCTCTCTCTTTCTGATTAAATTTTAAGAAATTTTAAATTTTAAAAAATATATAATATATCTCTTCGAGAAAAATATGACATCACATGTAAATTTATATTTAGATTCATATATATATTATTTTTAAAAAATATTTTTAGATAATCAATTTTTATTCAAGTAACATAAATTATATGATGCTTTCACACTCATAAAATTGTTTAATTTCACGATATAAATTAAAAGAAAAATTTATGAGTAATTTCTCAACTGAAAAAAAAATTTTAGCGGAAAAGATTAACAATGTTGCGCGTTCAGTTTGGCGGTCGCGTGTGACTTCACCACTTCTTTTCGCGCATTTTTAAACGGAGGAAGCTCTTTACTCGTGTCCCTTCAATGCGACGCCTATCCACGACCACGTAGGCGTTTTTATGCGAACATTCCCTCGCGCCCTAACTCGTCTTCTTTTCGAGCTCGAGTGTGCCGGGTGAGTATTAAAGTTCTGTTTTACGTGCTATCGCGGAAATGACGAATCCCGTTCTTCCTCGTGTTCTTCTCCTCGTGCTCCTCGTGCTTGGCGGCTAATGGTCGAAACTTCCGAGGACTTTCATAATTTCGAGGGAGACGAATCTCTTTCCGGGTGACGTTTTGGAATCTCACTTTTCTTTCTGCTGGAGTTTTTCGAAAAGTTTGATTGGTACAACGCATCGTGATGTGTCAGGAAAATGTCGGCGGCTTATATGCGAGAGACGAACGATTTTGGATGATGAACGATATAATAGCCAAGAAACGTTACGTTATGCGAGCAGCTACTCTTTTCTTCGCTCACAAGCGCATGAAACAGCGTATAGTTGATCGTCATTGTTGAAATTTATCTAAATTTATCTAACGAATTCCCAATTATTAGCTGAAATAACTGAGCGTCGGTAATTTGTTGGAATACTATTAATAATATTAAATGAAGAGGAGCACTAAAAATAGATTTGTTGTACGATCATGTCATGTTATATTCGATATGACTGAACCATTACGATAGTCATTGAAAGGAAAAATTATCTTGACAGTGAAAAATTGAGAAGATAAGAGGTCTCATGACTTTCAAATTTCTTCACATAATTTAGAAGGACATTACAGCGATAATAATAATTGATTTAAGTCGCAAAGCTTTTACGTTATCATTACAGTAGTTATTCTGGTTATTTACGGAAACAAAATTATCAGCGATAACGTGTCGTACGAACAACTGTGTAAGTTGTACGTGTCAGTATCTATATCTCTTTGGTCAATTCGTGTACCCGGTGTCGATTATTTTTGCAGGATCGATATTTCACGCCTCTTCTTGCGTCCCAGTAAAGACACATTCTGCGCTGATCACTTGCCGCGCAGTGGTATTGTAACAACGAGCAATTTCGTTCGTCGGTGAACGGTCGGGCACCTTGCTATTCGCCTTGAAACCGGTCCAACCGATGCTTCCCTTCGGCTCGAGCCGATCGAATCGAATCTCCATGTCCGATCTCTCGTTCACCCGCAAACGAGTTCCATCGCGCGCGGCTTGCGAGAATGATTCGCAAGTACCGGTGTTTACTCGTGCAGTCATCTTCTAAATTGCGATACGTTTATGACTGCTTGTCGATGAGATCAATGCAGAGGCAAAAAAAGATTATTGCTACGCGGGATCTCGCATTTCATTTTTGAAGTACTAGCAAGATCTAAAAGACAGTAATATCCATCTTTTATGTCCAGTAATTAGACGCGTATAGAAGAAGCGGGAAAGAGGATGGAATAGCGCTTTATCGAAAATATTTTATCTCGTAAGGGATGCTAATAGCGATTCGTTATTCCGATTTCGAAGATCGTTAATGCAATTGCATGCTGGTGACTTGTATAGACACAACAGTGTTCTCTCTCTCACGTAATTAATTATCGACGGATGCTTGATCGATCGAGAAAATAACTAATTATCTTTATCTTATTCGGAATCGTTCACCAACACGTTCACAGGCCGTGACATGTTTCTCGTGAATTTCATTCATTTCGTTGTTTTTTGCGGCATCATCAATATCAAAAATAGAACACAAGCAGAAATTCTATTCGTTTGACCATCGCTTAGGAATCCGCCGAGTGGTATTTCAAAATGTGTCACCTTTCGTGTTTCCGATCGAAAATTTGCAACGCGTGCTGCGGGAACGCAGAAGAGGAAAAGTCGGCGAGATCGAGAAAGAGATCGCTCGACAGTGATATGTAATGTATCTGGCATGACAAGGCGAGAGCAATTAAATGTCGCCGGATGCAGCTGCAGGCGATTGCGTCATCGGAGCTACTTTGCAACCTTGATCTCTTCTCGGAGGGGTCTCTTCACCGCGGCTCCCTCCTCCTCTCTTTATATCGGATATCTCGCTCCTCCACCTCCGCCTCTCTCGTCCCTTTCGAAACTTCAGTGCCGTCCTCTCTTCGGCCGCGATCATCGGCGTTGTCATCGCCGATGCTGTTTGCATTCCGCACTTGCGTCGCGACAACTTCTACGCCTTTTTACGATCCGCGGAAGATGTAACGACGTTTTACGACCACACATATATGCGAGAGCACGTGAGGTTTTTTTGTAAAAAAAAATGTCCACGATAGTCTAAAAAGTCACGATCCTATCTCACCATTTAGAATTTTACGATGATGCGTGCAGCGTTTTATAGTATGTCGAAGAACGAAAGAATCTATCGATTGGCTGACCCATGATCGGTTAGTCTGAAGGCGCGTCGCATTAAAAACACGGTTTATCTTATGGTTAACGATCGACTTGAGCAGGTTTCAGCGTATTACACGCGATTACCTCGTCCGCTTGACAAGAGAATAAATTAATAATTTAATAATCATCGAAAGAAGTGACAGATTAACCTGTTGCACAAAAGGTTATCGTTGGCGTTTAGAATAGCTTTTGCCGTCTGCTTTCTGGAGTCGCGATTCTTCGGCGACGTTATAAAAACGCGTGACGAAGCGGATCCTTTTTTGTCATTTTGGGTCGCGTCGTGATACTTGCGAAGAATCGTGGGACTTGTTGAACTGTGCGCCATAGTTTAAGTTCTTTATATTGGCATGCCGTTAAGGCTAACAATTTAGTAATCATTGATGGAGTTGATTTTAAAATAGTTTTCGCTGTGTTCACTCTTCGGAGTCCTTGCGAGTCTTAACGCGGCAACATGTTACAAAAACGCGTGACGAAACGGATCGTTTTTTGCTATTTTGATGAATTGTAATCCTTTCGAAATTTGTTGAACCGTACTATATATAGTTTAAGCTCATTATCCTTATATGCTGATGATTTGAAGATGTATTTTTGAGTACCGTCAAAGTTTATTATCATTTAAAGCCAAAGTACACATGTATGTTATATGTACTTGATTATTTATTTGTATTACATTATATGAGAAATTAAGAGAATGTATATATGTAGAATTTTATGGAATAACATGAGAAGATTAATGGTAAGTGATAAGAAATTTAAATGCCATATTGTAATAAATAAAAGATGTGTTGAGAGATAAAACATACATGGGAGAAACTTAATGGATAGCTATTTTGTCAACTCAGTCAATTTAGGATTGGTTCAAATTAAGGTCAAAGTGGACACGAACATGCGGGCGCGTAAAATCTCTTAAGAGAGAAAAAGAAGTTCCCACGAATCGTGGTAAACGTTGCGGAGAAGCCTAGTCCTCGTGCGCAACGGAGAGTTTCGTCTTAAATTCAATTCACACATGGTTAAACAAGCGTCACGTTTCTCTTTTTTTTCACACAATCGTACTGTCACCGTCGTTGAGTCAAACGTGATGGCTCGTACCCTTTTAGAGTCGTACGATACCACTTTTATTACTCTTTTTCCAGGAATAACGAGTGAGAAGAGAGCCACAGTAGTAGAACATTATTAGCTTTTAGTGCTTTTAACAATGTAACGTTCCATTTTGCTTACGAAACTTGTAAACTTGTAAACGCTCTAAAATTTGTCTGCATAATAAACTTATCGTTTCGAAAGATAGATTGTGGGCTAAAAAAATCTAGCATGCTAGTAAAATAGTCCTACTTTATTTTTGACAACAGACCCCGCGATCGATTCTGCCAAAATAACTTTAACTGCAAAATTTACTTCTCGTCATATGTCAAACGAATTTCAGGCAGGCGTCAAAGATTGAATATCGACTTTTGTGACTCGGGTCACACGATCTATTGCCTTCGTACACATTTGCGCATATATCGCACACGCTGTTCGGCCCGATTGGTTCAGCGGAAAGCCGATGCCGCCAGCTACTCTGAATAATTAAACTAGCTCCCTGATGCGTGATCTGATTGGTTTCACGCACGGAAATTCTTTGCGCGCTCACATTTTGTGACAAAAAAATACTGCATGTTTTGTTCAATCTGTATCGAGGCATTCGCGTGACATTCGTGGTATCAAATTTAGCTCTGTTACTATTCTCACATGCGATGAAACACAAAACATCATAGAAAAAAACCAGTTAATATATTTTTTTTTCAAATATTTCATATTCATAGATTGCACATTCGTTTGAAGTTATAATGAATCCACCAGAAAAATTTTTGCATCAAAAGGATAATTGTGAGCTTCTACGACTCGAGAAAACGTACCGAAATTATGACATGTATTATGTATGTGTCGTATGTGTATTTGCATAAAATACGAGAAATATTTGATGGTTTCGTGATGAGGATTTAGAATATTAGCATGTAAGAGAATCTTAGGTATTCACTGTATTATTATTATGTACTATGTTACTTAATAACTATCTTAATCGACAAATCGATCGAGAAAATACGCTAATCCGCGTGAGCATAACGCACGGTGATCGAATAAGTGTTTCACGCAAATAAAGACCTCGCGGTAATGATATCATTCGACTGACTCAACAGCGGTCACATTGACCAGGCTAACGCGTTTAACTACGAACAAATGGCAATCGATGCTATTAATCGGCCGATAATCAAATCACTCAATTGACTTGGTTTTCCTTTGAACGCCCGATCAACGCCGATTACAGGGCACTTCTTCCTTCCGCATTTTGCGCTAGTTCGTGCGAAAGTTGATCGCGAGTGCGAGCAACCTTTGGCAAATAAAGTCGCAACCTTTACAAATAAAGTGTACAGTTTTAGATCACGTAATTATATGTTGATCTGCATGTTCTTTTAATTCTGGAATATATAAAATAATGCATGTAAATTGAAAATGTATCTGAATAAAATTGGATAGCAGAATATTTTATTGCCTTAAATAACAAGGACATATAGAAATTTACAAATAACTATATTCTGAAAATCCGCTCTTCTTGAAAAATTAAATAGTAGAAATTGGCGTACATTAATTTTAACAGATTTGATTTTTACGTAATGTTCTTTTGTGTTCAACACAAAATACAGATCCATGTGCCAGTAGAGTATATTTTAACAAATAGACCCAGAAGTTTCTAATAATATTTGATTTAATTTAACTCAGATAAAAATATATTCTGATTATTTGATTGTATCCAAATTCACTGTCAGTCGCGTTTGCCATTAGATCACATACGAAGAAATCGATTATACGACTTAAGCGCAAAAGATATTCCATGCCCGTTCTTCGCCTCTCTCTCTGTGACAAACGACCCGCAGAAAAAATCAATCATAGCTAGTTATGCATTACGTGTTCGTAATAATTACGCCGTACGATTCACGGACGTGAACGCGGTTGTAATTGGAGCATTCGTGCTCTCCTTTCTTCTATCTCTCTCTCGCGACGTTAGATATTTCTCCCACTCCGCCTTTCCGTGCGCCGCACAACTCGCCGTCATCATCTTCCTCTTCGTCTTCTTCCGCAGCAGCGGCATGGCATCGTGTCATTCTTTACCGCCAGGGGCGTCGGTGTTGCTGGTAGACTTCGAAGGAAGTAGGGAGGAAACCGTGCAGGGCCGTGTGTGTTCTCGGCGTGTGTGTTGCTGCTCCGCTCGGTGCCCCTCCGAGACTCTTCAGAGTCTTCAGTTCTTCGCGGGCCTTCGTACGGATAGGTTTCACAGGATTGAGCATTCAAGATTTCAAATATTGCCGGTCGTTTTGTGAGAGATTCATCTGGTTTCTCATCTCGATCTCGTTTGTAATTACAATCGTAATTACGATATCGAGAGATATTTTTCCAATTTTGAATTTTAAAAAAAAATTTCTCAAACGACTTGATTGACCGGTAACGTGGCAGTGCTCGTGGAGAGTTCACGTGATTAACTGTCTCATTGAGTCTCTTCAACTGCTCCATTTAGTATGAGGCGGAGGATAGCTTCTTCGTTTCGTTTGGTTCATTAAACTCGTCTTTTCGTATTGAATGCGATAATGCTGATTGTTCGAACGTTCCCGTTGTTTAAGATATTAGTGAGAGTTTGAGTTTTTTGATATTTATGATTGTGGATATATTTATATTTATACTCCGAATCTTACACTTCACTTTTACGATAAGAATGTGCGCTACCATCAAGGATATATCTGTTTTAATTATAGTTTACTTTATAGATGCTACTCTTGTATGCTTTTTCTCATTTTTATTTATTTTCAATTATTTTCATAATAATATTATATTAATTTTACGATGCAATTTTTTAATATTTAAGTCTATATTGTTAAAATCTGTTTTAAATTATTAAATTCAAATTACGGTTATACATTTTTGTCTAATTTGTTTCCTTAAGGATATTGTATATAAAGGTACGTATATCCTTCATGTAGAATGACGTAGAAAAATATAAAACTCAAATGTTTAGTGCCTGTGATGCAGTGGGCACTCATCGACTGAAACACTAATGAAGGATGAAGAAAGAAGAGAGAGACAGTATCTAATGAATATGGTAGAGATCCAGCAGCGAGGTATAGAGTTCCTACGTAGTGTTCAGAAAGTAGGAACTTCATACCGTGCTCTTGGACTTGCCGAAAGATCTTCGAATGATACTCCACGTGTTCCACGCCGATAAAAGAGTTCGAGACGCATGCAATCGCGATGGCAAAGGGAGGAACCGATGGTGAGAGAAGCGAACGTGATTAACATAAGACGTAGATTGACAAAATCTGCAATTCTTCTGATCGAATGCTGAATGCGAGATACGAGTGCGAGCTACGTAAGTCACGAGATAATTAAGTTGAAAGATACAAAGAAAAGTTTTGTATAAGCATTAGGTAATCTGAAGATATTGCAGACAAACCAGAAGAGAGCGCGATAACAGACACGTACATTCCGCGATATTTATCACGAGTATCACTTGCATGATCGATTACTCAAAGAGCGTGTGTTAATAAATACAAATATATGGAATTTCAAATTGCAGTCGATAGCGTGAATGATTAAATCAAATGGATGCCGTATTTGCTGGTTTCTTTAATAGCTGCCATAATTACGATTACACATTTTTTTGCAAGTATTCAGATCCACATTTGAGAACTGCACAATAACATATATATTTGTATTTTATTTTTAATGCAAAATGTAACTGTATAATTTTCACGATAGCATTGAATGCGATATTTATATTGAACAAATATAATTATTTGATCGTATCTAGTGTTGTAGGATGTGAACATTTCATGAAGAACGAGTAAATCTTGCACGAATTACATTACTTTCCACTGAAACATGTGTAAATGCAGATATTTCTCTTAAACGATTAATATCTCAGTTAGCTTCGCAATTGGTCTTAATGCAATCCAAAAATTAACGTTTTACGCAGTGACACTGTCAAATACATAAACAATATCTGCGTAAAATAAATGTAAAATATAAACTACGATTTTGAAAGATTATGAAGACAATTATCAATTTCATGTGAACAAATAGTTATTTCAATGTCATTGATTTTACCCTGGTTTGAATATCCAAGCGCGTGATTCGTGAAGGAAACGTTCCGCAGACATGTCCCGTTGTGATTAATAATTAGCGATTAATTATCGATTCGTCGCGCCGGACGATCACTTTGCGAGGCTCGTGACCCCACGGCGCGGCCTCTGTTTACGCAGCGTAAAATCGACGATTCGGAGATGAGTCGCCGCGCCACATTACAAGTGTACAAGTGCATTTTACATTTCAATTGACGCAATCAACAGATCTCATAGAGCATTCCTTTCTTTCTTCTTTTATATAAAATCATGTCGAAAACTTCGTTTTCTTCTTNATGTTTACGGGTGACACTTTGATACGTTTAAATAATACTACTATGCGAAAAATTTCGTTGTTGACACATCAAAATCCGAGAAAGCAAGTCGCGTGAAATATATTTATTAATATATATATTTATAAATATATTTAGCAGGCAACTAAGAAGCACCGTTCTAAAAATGGATATGTATTTGCATAGGAATCGTATGATCAAGCTATTTTAAGGATTTTAACTTGGATGTCGTTTGCAATAACACATATGGCACTTTACGCAGCGCGTGCAAGTATTTCACGGATTCCTAGGGTTGATTAGAGTTAATTCATATGGAGTATGACGAGAATAGATGTGCCGTTGATCGGCTCCGTCCACGTCTTACGTATTCGCGCGGGAGAATGTTCTTGGATCGTGCCATATCGAGCTTGTCTCGTTCGTACAAACACGCATGGCAGATATCGGGAAATTACTTCTCTCATGCCGGACGTATAATCGATATATCTTGTATGTACATGATGATAATGGCATTGCTACGAAAATATTGGCGATTGCATATGTATGGTAAATAAGATTGTAATATACACCGCGTGTGCAATTATAGATCAGCGTAGAATCGCGAAATAAAAAACCAAGTAATACATGTTTAAATTATATACTATTGCGTCAGATTTCATCGTTGATAACCTCATCACTCTATAAATAAAAACTTGATATGCTGGAAATTATAGAAAACAACTAATTAGATAAGATACACATATAGGAAAGAAAAATAATATTTTTGAGATATATAAATAATATTTTTGAGATATATAAATCAATTGGTATTTGTAGTATTAAAGACATACGCGAGTTAAAATAATAAAAGTGGCAAATGAATAATTTAATACTAATAATTAATAATTTAATACTAATGAATAATGAATAATTTAATACTAAAATAATTATATTTTTTCTAACATTTCTAAGACGACAGAATATTTTTCATTATTTGAAGATTCAGATTTAAGAATAATTGTGCTAAAATAATGCAATGTACAATCTTCCGAAAATTAAATAAAATAAGCATTATTGCGTAATAAATTATAAAAATATGTCTAACATATATCTAAGCTTTTTTAAATATTTCTGTCCGGAATATTTGCATAATGAGAGATTATGGAAAATTGTTTGTAGAAAATATCTTAGAACGCGTGGATGTTACAAATAAAATAATTTATAAAAAAATTTGTGACCATTGTGTATTTATTTAGAACAAATTGCAGGCCGAGACTGTTTTATTAAATTAACAGAAAGAATGATAAGGAACCTAAAATTTTACTGGATTTGAAAATAATTTTGTTTGGAACTTTAAAAATAATGAGTAATGCTGCAAAAAATTTTGATATTCTAGCAACTAATTTAACCATTTCACATAATTATTTGTTGATAGTCAACAAATTTGTTGATTGTTCAACAAAATTACTTTTCTATATCTAGCTAAAATTTTAAATCTTTCAGCAAAACCATTCTTTCCATGTATCTTGAAATATTTTATAAATCGTAGCAATAGCAATTCTTAGATCTTGATTCTACACATTGAAAAAAAAGATTTAATCTTAATATCATATAAGTCATAATATAACGTATAAATTATTATTTAATTCTTAAAAACTTATTGCAATTTTTCGTGCATATAATTTGAAATAATATTACGCTAACGAAGCTTTTGACGTAAATAACCTCGAACCATTATTGGAGGTAAATAGGTACACTGGTCCGTACGGTCAACAGTTCTATAATTAAAGCATACTGTTGAGAGCACATACACATATTGAAACTGTAATATGCTTTCCACCGTCCTATACTATCATTATCCATTATTAACACCTAACCGTCTGCAGTGCGTACCTGGGCCATTTAAGAGGTCGAGAAAAATAGCTAATGTTGTTATATTTATTGTTTCAATTGTCATCTTTTATTTTATAATGGAATATGTGCCTTATTATACGTTATATCATTTTATATAAACGTAATTTACTAACAGAAAAATATTTTGTAACATTTCACATTTTCCAATATTAAAATAAACGAGCAAAAAGAGCTAAATGTCATGGGTATTTTATATACTAGGATGACAAATATAAATAAAAATTACAAACATATATTTTTATATCTTTACGTAAAAAAACATGGTATAAAATGATATAAAATATGTCATATTTTTAATATTTGATAAAGTTCTCTTTCGAAACTCAAAACTTTAATGATATTATATTTATTGAACTATCGATATTCTTTTGTATGTCTATATATTTTTCAATCCAGCGTACTTGATTCACACACCGCACTTGCTTCTTTTCTAACAGATTTTAATTAATGAAATTGTACTGATTCTACTAAAGAATACCAAAGGACAACGAGATACTTTGTACGTCGTAGCAAGACAATTTCATCGATTAGTCCTCTGTGAGACCGAGATTGTCTCGTCCGACTCATATATCTTCTTCGGGGGTTGTTCCACAGGGGTCCTCGCTGACAGGTTCGACCCGATATTGGTCCCGATCGATGTTTGCATGTGGTGACAGGATTATGTTTGAGTCACCGAATCAGTGCCACGGCCATTTGTCACCTCGAGATTAAATAGAGAACCAACTGCCTTCGAGGAACGGGTGGGAAACAAGGGTGACTACTGTAGGCAGTCTTCCCTCAAACCCTACCACCGAGGACGCCTTTACATCCCTTACGAAGATAAGACATTTTATGACATAGACTACTTTGTCATTGTATTAGCATCGCATTACGATTCAATCGTCAATCTAAGAATGTTTATCACTGTGGTATTCTTTTAATTTTTTAATTTTGTTTCAGCGTCTGTAGCAATCGTAGAGAGCAATTAATATTCATAGCAAACAAATTATAATAAAAAATATTTGTTAATATTTAAGATAGCGCATTAAAATATAAGAATTTTCGCAGGGAATTATTAGAAGTAATGTAATTTTTAAGATATAAGTAGTGGAATCGAAACAAACAAAATTGTAATATTTCAATGTTCAACATAAGACATTTAACAATAAATTGTTAAAAATTCAAGAATGATACATACAGAAGTAAGATATCGAATGATGAAAATTAAAAATGTAATGCATAACAAAATTTTAATGTTAAGAGCAAAATTTCTCACTTTATATCATAAAAAAATTTATAAAAAAATATATAACTTCTGTGATAATTATGTTTATGAAACATAAAATAATACAATATTGGCAACAGAAAAGTATAAAAGTATTAATCATAAAAATTTCTGTTAAAATAAATTTTTGTTAAAATAACGTATTAATGACTTGCAAATAAGAGAAGATCGAAGGGAAAAGAGGGAATTGCGTTAGAAAAATCTTCTAGGCTAAAATTTTTTCAAGCAAAAATTTTCAGCTTACATGTACAAAATGATCGTCAGCAGGCTTGAGATAACCGGTGCACTCGAAAGGCTTTAGCTTATCTTGAAGATATGATAAAGGGCCAAGCACACCGGTTCGGCCCCATCTCTCGTTGTTATTTTCGTTTTTTAATATTTTTTAGTCGGACCAACATCTCGCGATGTATCGCCTCGTGTCGGTTGTGCTCGATTTCTCGAACATGTGGTATTCTTTATCATGTAAAAAAACCGAGATAACATTTATCTGAATAACGTTGGCTTTTGCTAACCAAGAAACCTAACGTGAATATGTTGCGCAACTATTACATGAGAATTATCACGAAGCTAAAAGACATGTATGTTCGTATATTTTTTCTGCAATCAACTTAATACATTAATCAATGTACAATGTCAAACTCAAGTATTGTCTGTATTAATTAATTTTTAATAAGAGGTTAAATAATTGTACAAGATTTTTTAAAATTAAATGTATAAAGTCTATAAATAAATTTGTTATAAAATTATATTAGCAAATTCATTATAATTTTTACTAATATTTTTCTTAAAATTATTTTTATGGAAATCCTTTTCTTATTATGTATTAGTCAAAGATGTAATTCTTTAAATAATAATTCTTAAATATCATTATTTTTTCTCAATATATTTTCATTTCATTTCATTGACATCCAATGATAATTGCTTTCTTATAAAAAAATTATAAAAAAACTATTGGTTTTTATTTACCAATAAAAAAATTTGGATATGTTTGATTATCAGTGCAAAATTTTTCTAAGTGCACAATTGTGCCTTTTTTCAGACGGATTTGGCATTTGAAATGGATCGACATTCAGAAAGATATAAAGCACAGCATCTGCCCGTTTTTCCACACGGCGCGTATACACGTACGTGGACGGCCCTGACAAAAATCACGCACGTGAAAAGGTGGGGTGCATAAATTATGGCGCCCGCCATGTTTGTCCCGTGGCGTGGCGATTGGACGAGCGAAAAAACAGGAATCCATCCCCCGTTTAAGTGCTCCCACACACGTTTGCTTTTCACCCCAACGACGAAACAGCCCGCGCCGAAATACGCCATTTCTCTTGCACGATTTGGGAATTTAGCGCTGAAAGTTTTAGGCTGGAAAACTTCTTTGCAAGATTCGTATTGCTATGAAATTATCATATACACACATATATACATGTTTAGAATACTTCTCTCTGTGTTACGCGTGTATTATTGAATTTATTGAAAAATATGAGAGATGTATGATCACTTGAAACTAATTATGCTTATTCATCATTGGTTATAGATTTCAACTTACAGAAAAGATTTGCGAAGTTTGTTGGACATTAATTTTTATAAATATTTGATAGATTATACTGAATATTATAAATATGTGCATAAAATATCCACAAAAATATATGCCATTTATATATAGATACATTTTGCTCAAATAACGTGTTTGTAAAATCAATATTAGATTTGAAATTTACGATATTATTTGAGAACAAATGAATATCCAATAGTAAAAATCTCTTGCTTGTTTGCATAAAGTTTATTTTTCACTGTACTTGTAGTTTTTTTTTAAACGTAAATACATAAAAGCTTAGCCAATGACACGGGTAATGACGAAAGATTGCATAAGATTTGATTCACACAGACGTAAAAAGAGTTAAAAATTAATGGATTCCACGTAATATTGAAATATAGTGTTTGACTACCGCTTCTGTGCAGAAGCTTACACCTGGCGCTGTTGCGCATTCAGCGCAAATTGCATTTCATTGTACTACACAAAGGCAGCACGTTGCTTACAACTTCGGTCATCGAACTCTAAACGTATGACGCAAATTTTCGTGTGTAAAGTGTTCGGAAATCGATGCAAGAAAATATACTTATTGAATCTTATTATGAAGTAGAAATTATAATTTTTACATAAATGCGAAAAAATACCTCCCACACACCACACACACAAAACACATATTACACCACTGTAAATAGTATACAAAAAAAGCTAATTAAGGACTTAATTTTACAATTTAATAGTTACTAAATAATTATGAAAAGTTAATGAAAATTAATATACGCGATAAATTAAAATATAAATTAATAAAAAAATATAAATTATTATCTAATCATTACCCAATTATTATATAAATTAATATAAAATTCACATTTATTAATCGCTATTAATAAAATAATAATATAATAATTTTAAACATTTTACTTTGTTTTTATCAAATAATATATCTAATATTAAATACATGTGATATCAAATAATAAATCTCTTGTGCATACAATTAAAATTAAAAGCAGTCTTTATTCTGAAAACAATCATTATTATTTCTAATTGCACCGCAAAAATAATACACTTGTTAGTATTTAAAAAACTTAATAGTATTTATGAATGACAAATAGCTAATTTTAATAGTTATCCAATGATTAAAAAATGGATAGCATCAATTTAAAATATATGATTGAAGATATTTATTTGGGCCATTAGTAAGAGTGTTTATTATTAATGAGAAGTTTAATATCTTAATTAATTTATTTCACTAATATCTCAATGTATTTATTTGATCTCGATTTATCAATATTACTTTCCAGTAATGTAGGATCTGATTTAAACACATGCGTGAATACAGAAATCTGCGTAAAAGTAAATATATGTCTCTCTTTTATCTGTTGAAGTTAAAGATACGCATTTGCATAAAAATCTTACAAGCAACGTTATTGCACACGTATGGACAAGCCGCTCCCCTTGCAGGAAGTCGGCGACTGCGGTCGCATCGCGCTAATGGAAATCGTAAACATTAATTAGCGGAGCACCCGTGGTCTGCGCAACGAGAAATGGGATTCGATTCTAGTACAGCAACATTTCGACAGCTGAAAAGCCTTTCTGTCTCCCGCGTGTATGCACACTCTCCTCCTCCTCTCTTCACAATGCTGGCGTGAGCGCATCCCGAATTGTCGATTATGAATCAGCGATCAAGTTCCATCGAGCGTTGTTTCGCATATGCACTGATGGATGATTCGGTAGCTTTGATCAACAAGGCCACATCGAATACAACTGGCTGCGTGTATAACAAATCATGATATGTAATCTATTCCACTGATGATATAAGCATAATTTCGGTTGAATGGTTTCACGATTTCATTAACACAAATTATGGATTATCAGTATCTAAAGTTATTAATATAGCCTTGTCTCCCCCCCCCATCTTTGTATTATTAACATCGTTTGCTTTGAAAGTAAATATAACGTTTACTTAGTTATCTTACTCAGAACGTGTATCTTTCTCTCTTTCTTCCTCTCTGTACAACGAATGTAAAAATATCTCATTTTTTATAATACGAGTTATATTCTATAATACGAGTCGATGCAATGAGAGCAATGCTTTGTTTTGCCGCTCGTTTCGACATGTTTCCGGTAACATCCTGTTATCTACCATGCGTGTTTGCCGGCTTGTCAGGTTTGACCATTCGCTTACATTGTCAGCACCTTTTTTATGCGATTGTCTGCGCCGTTATTCGATAAACCTATCGTTTACGCCCTCCAACCGACTGCTTCCCGCTCAGATTTGATATGAGGCTTAACCGCGAAACTGAAAAACCCTCGGACAAAAAAAGCAGTTATAAAAATTGAATCAAAAATTGAGTCAATCAACTATTGCATGTTATAATATATTGTATAATATATTTGGTAAAATATCCAAAAATATTTCCACTTTTTTCTAAGTAAAAAAAGATACATAAATTATATTTTATATTCCTTTAACTACATATCAAAATCTCTTAGTTATACAGTAATCCTCTTAAAGCAAATAAACAATAAAATATATTCGATATTAATAACATTGAAATAAAACTAAAGTCAAGATATTCTATCAAAATCTTCTACCAAGATATTAAAATTTAACGATAGTTAAATCTAGTTAGAATATCATGATTACATAGAAAGAACAGTTTTGCTGAAGTATCTAAAAATTTACCTAGATATAGATCTGAAAATAATTTTGTTGGATTATCAAAATAATTAAAACGTATAAGCATTGACAATACTGCAAAAAGTTTTAACATTTTAGCAACTAGATTGAACGTCTTATATAATTATTTTAATGGTTCAAACAAAATTATTTTCGTCTGTATCTAACTAAATTTTTAGATACTTCAGCAAACTCTTCACTTTTCTTCATGTATTGGGAATTTAAATCTTTGAATTATGTATTGGGAATTTAAATCTTTGAATTAAAAATGTTCGAGAGAGAGAATGTTATTGATTGTATTTAGATGTCCTCTCGAACTTTTTCAAATATTTGGATTCATAATTTTTCAGATTTACAATTCCGCGGAAAAAACGGTTTTGCTGAAAGATCTAACATTTTAATTGGATATAGATCAGAAAAGTTTGTTGAACTATCAAAATAATTATGTAAAACACTCAAATTGATTGCTAGAATGTCAAAATTTTTTGCAGTATTGCTCATTATTTTTAAAATTCCAACAAAATTATTTTGATGGTCCAATAAAATTATTTTCAACTTTATATCCAGCAGAATTGTAGATCTCTCAGCAAAATTGTTCTTTCCATGTAGATTATTTATTAGGTTTATATTTTCATCGTTCTTTTACCAATTATTTTTACCCTTCTTCCTTACGTCTCTTGACACATTCAATATACCACGTTTACGCGATACACGCTACAGGTGCGGATGGTGGCGTAGCTATTGAGAGGAGATCGAGAAGATCGAAAATGAGCGGAACAAGGTCCCCTCGATTCAGCGATCCATGAAGCCTCCGGACGCGAGAGGCGTTGTAAATCTCTGTCATGCTCCATAAATCCCACCCTCGATACTTGCTCTACCCGAGATTATATACAAGGTATACATATACATGTATGGATCCTTTTCCGGCGTTACCATCACTCGACATGGATTTCAAAAAAGGAAAAACATCGGCCAAGAAAGGAGAAAGATAAGGAAGTTCATACGAACACTGTTCGGTATTTTCGATCTCCTGGCAGACATGCTTCATAAATCTACTTGTACATAGTTTTTATCGCGAAAGGTCTACAAGATCGATATCGAAGATTGATATAAACTTGACCGATTACGTGGATGTTCAATGTGCAATATCTTCAGAGTAATGTTGTCTCATGAAGACAAAAAGGAAATAATATATCCGTATAAACTTTTTAAATGAATATACGATCAGTTCTAAATTTAATTCGTGTAAAAATGGTCGCATTTAATTATAAAGATTATTGTAAAAAGTCAATAGTCAATTAGTATATAGTTAATAATTTAACTGATTACATCTTTCGTCATCAATCATATAAAATTAAATCTTATTCTCTTATTAAAAAAAAAAAAATAAATAAATAAGAAGTTTGTAATCAGAGCATCTTTCACAACACGTAACACGTATTTGCGAATTAAGTTTTTTATTAATGTAATATAAGTGTTAATAACGTTAACACGAAAACGAAATTATCATAATTATTCGTATGATGAATTCTTAGATATCAGAATATGTTATGGAAAAGAGCAATTTCCTAGAAATAAATTATGATGGATAAGTTTGTAGAGATTATGACAAGTTAGACAACCGAATCCGAGTTGAAAAATTGTTCTTTTCTTACGGTTTAACACGTCCGTCTGTTCATGAATTCTTGAAACTGTTATGATAGACAAAATCCGATTTTTGACCGCTGCAGGAAACTAATTATCTAATCTAACTATATAATCTTATAATTATCGGATGTCGATGCAGTCACTTGTGTTTAGTAAGTAATGTTTAGCAGATACAGAGAATTTAAACAAATAACTTCGAAATAATATATTAAGCTAAAGATTAATGAGATAAATGTTAAAGAAAATAACTATAAGTAACTATAAATAGCCATTTCTTCACTTTTTCTATAAATTTTACACGTGTTAATATTAGCTTTTAGAATATTAATTTCCGGGCGCAAAATCAACACGTTCTATCAATTCTATTTATTCTCCTTTAATTCTCTTAAGTTCGTATTTATTTCGCATTTATTTATTTGTTTAGAGTTTGTTAATGCTCAATAAGAATGTTGCTAAAAGAAAATAATAGCAAGTAGATAAAAATCTTTTTTTTTTCATATTGTAGAGACTCCGTATTTCATATTTAGAATTTGATCGACGCCTATGCGAAGAGGCCATTCTCAAACGGAAGCAAATTAGAATCGATTATATCGTCTACATTCTCCGTTATGAATTTCCGTAGTTTTCTTGAGAATGTTTCTGTTAAAAAGTTTTCATATTTTGTTATATAAGTATGTAATGAAATATCTATCCTTTACTTATTATCTAAAGCTACTTTCGTGTTATTAATTTCTTAAATTTCCTCACGTAATGATTTTTTAGATCAATACCGAGTATTTCAGAGAGAGGACACTCGTTGCGCCAGGAAATACATTGTACAATGTGATAAATATTAAAATATTTTTTAATATTTGCGAAAAATTGTACAAACAAAAATAAAATCCTATAGTTTTTTAGCTACCGTGACGTTTATAAGTAATGAGAAAATGATACCGTTCATAGGTAATGGAAAAAATCGCGTGCACCAACAGCGCGTGTGATTGTAGTTAATGGGAATATCCCGAGGCACTTCGATTTCCAGTATTAATTGGGAAAGCTATACTCTGCATTTCCACGTATTATCCGGTAGAAAAGCGCACAGCCCCTCTTGCGGAATTTTTTCTCGCCATTAGCCTGAAGTTAATTACACCTTTCGTCGACGGACAAAATTGCGTTTCGTATAAATTAAAATGGCTGCGCGTGGTCGCGACGGCAAGATATTTTTCGAGCGTAATAAAGAGAAATAATAAAGCGCCGATCCGGTTCAATGAACGCAACGTAAAAATAAAGTCATTAGGCACCGATGTATTTGTTTCATTAATATGAATGGAACGAAAAACCGGCGCGCGTTTACCGTTCATGTAACGAAATAAATTCTGGAAAATGTACGCAATGATAATTTTATTCTACTAAATAAATGATGCATAAGCCATTCTTCGAATTAACGTTGAAACGACGTGAATGAATTTGTACGCATCTAGATTTCTGATTTCATCAGTGAAATTAATGATTTTTTGGCAAACGCTAATTTATCATTAAGATCGAATCATTAAGATCGAACATTGCTTGTTCGACAAAAATTTAATAGATGATTTAGCTGTAATCGTTTATTCTATAACAATAATAATACATTTAATTAAGCATTTGCTGAAAATTATCTAAACAAAAATAAAATCCTACGGTTCTTTAGCTACTATAGCGCCAAGTAACAGGTAAATGGTACCGTTCATAAGTAATAAAAAAAATCGCGTGCACCGACAACGCGTGCGATTGTATTTATCATGAAATAAAATAGAGTCAATAATTTTTTAGTTAGTAAAGTATACTAACAATTATATATCTCTAAGTTATATTTCTAAAAAAAATTAATTTTTTTTAGATATATAGATATGTAAATTTTCTTATTTGCTTTTCTGTTGAATATAATTAAATATAAATACGTACTCGAATTACGCCATGTTGTTTTAATCTATAAATCTTTGGACGTTGAGCATAAAAATTGATATTAAAAATAGAATTTGCCTGTTGCGGAGCCTATTAAATATTTATTTAGTTTCTGTCTTTATCTTTGATCTGTAGATTATTGGTCGTATATATATTCATCAACGACATACTCGTCTGACACTTCGATCAACATCAACCGCGATTTTTTGATCTGACTAATATTTATTTTATGAACTCCGAGATTATACTTGCGAACGGTGAAGCGCGTATCTTGATTAGCTTCTTTATGTCTGTCCTCCGAAATAATTGCTCATCAATTATACGCTTATCCGGCTGAAACGATTATCGTTGTATCGCTGATATATTTAACGTATGATTAGCGCGTTCGGATTAGAGCGACTCAGAAATGATTTGCGCGTAATATCCAAGCTAGGATAGTCCATGTGTCATTACAGCTTGAGCATGTGGGTGCTCGTACGCGAGTATTCTTATTTTCCTTCTTCCTGGCAATTAAAATTGAAAATTACGTCGGGCAAACTCAGCGACACCTGCGCGAATCTACATACTGGATTGACGAGTGCCATATTCAGGCCTGCCTTTGCATGAGGCTCATACTTAAACGTATGTTAGTCGCGTAGTGCGGTGTACAAGGTACCACTTTCAAATCGATTGACCTTGCATCACTGCTGGCGCCTTCTCGAATAATCTCGGAGGGATCGGCGTTTGCATGCGGAGGATCGCGTGAAATTTCGTGTATAAAACTAAGAATGTAAATAAATGAGCACACAGTCATTTAATCTTATTAAAAATATAGTATTGTAAGAGAACATGCTATAACATCCACATGTATATTCATCCACATATTTACTACTAACTTTTGGTCAAAAGTTATACAGTTATACAAAAAACATAAAACTTATCTGTAGCTACAAATTTTGTACATGGAAAAAATGGTTTTGCTGAAGTATTTAAAAGTTTAGTTAGATCTGAAAATAATTTTGTTAGTTTATCAAAACAATTATGTAGAATGCTTAAGCTAGTTACTAGAATGTTAAAACGTTTGCAGTATTTTTACATAATTTTGATAATTATATATATTTTGATAGACCAATACAATTATTTTTAGGTCTGTATTTAGCTGGAATTTTAAATACTTCAACAAAATCATTGTTTCTGTGTGTACAATTATACATAATCATATAATCGTAGCTTCATAAAAGCAAGAAAGAAATTTAGTTTTGTTTAACAACTATAACTTTACTTTTATTACTATTATCAGATTTCATATAATAATAATGCACAAGATAAATGCACGCGCGCGTGCGTATATGATTCACAATAAAATTAATAATAATTAACTTGAGACTGAGAAAGAATTGAACGACGGTGTTTCCTTAGAAATGGTAGGCGCGGATAAGTTCGTTCGCCCACACGAGCATCTATCAATAGCTTCTTTCGTCAGGTCCGTCATGCGATGTTAGATCATTACGAGTTGTAAATTATGCGACGAGCACACGTATGCATCGAGAAACTGAGTGCCAGCATAAAATCACACTTATGGAATCGGAGTTGTGGCGGAAAGAATGATATCATCAGTGGTGATGGTCTACCGATATAGAAGATTATACGTTTCTTATGTAACATTTATACGAGAAATATATTCATTGCATATCGTATGCTATTTTGTTTAATGATAGCAGTTTTAGTGAAAAGAAGAAGAAAGAATTAACTATGGAAATAATTTGCGATAAATCTGGAATTTTTTTAAACACGTATGTTATTTAGGATAGAATTAATAGAATTTTTAATATTGTAGTATTTTGTCGAATTTTTTACAATAAATATTTAATTTGAAGATAATTTCTGAAACAAATGCCAGAAATGATAATTATTTTTTACATATCTTTAATTTGCAATATTAAATATCTCAAGTCTTAAAATTGTGTCTCATCATACGTTTCTGAAAAAAAAAACTCAGTATATCATATTATTAAACATTTCAAAAAAAGAGAAAGAATGAGAAGGAAGAAGGAAGTGAAAAGAAGGAGAGCGAAGGCGGTTATTATCAAAATATAGCCTGAACTCTTCAGCATCTTGTTGTTTCTTTAAGAACCAGTTTTAAAAAAAAGATTATCGCATTGCGATTAAGATTCAGAATACGTAAGCTGTTTATAAGAGCAATTCGATGATGAAGAAATTATCGTGACGTGAAATCTGTGTAAATATATGTGTGAATATCTGTGAGAGATATGCGCGTTTTTCTTTCTTACAACGAGTTGCTGTGTGTCAAGATTTGTCGAGATACATCGGCATATTGAATTTTTTTGATAATGATAATGCTCAATAACTGATCTTTTATAGATATCAATTATTTTCAATCTATACGTTCTTGAAGTAATTAAATAGCATTTAACTATAATTAATTAATCGTAAATTTTGAACTATATCTTAAGTCATGATATGAATCTGTAAGATAGTATCTGTTGTCCTTTTCTGAGATATACTGATTAAATTAATTATACTTAAATATTAATAAAATAATTATGAGAGAAAATAATTTAAAAAACGCTTTATGTAAAAATTATTATATAACAATTATTATATAAAAATATTACACAACATTCTTTTATATGTAATAAAATTTAAAAAATAATAAAATTTCACGAATTGTATATTATATTACATATCAAAATAGTTATAATAGAAAGAGTACATATGAATGTCATTTATATATGTTACACATATTCTTTATTTAATAAAATAGAAAATATAATTTAATTAATAAAACATTAACATATAATAAATCTCTCTAAATCTTTTTACATTAATTTTTATTTATTATAATAATGCAAAAGTATATTATCATATTATCAAAATAAAATAAATCGAGATATTCATCTGTATATTAATCCACAATATTTTGAACTGCTTGTTAGCTCAATGACCTTATGTGTAAAGTATTTATCTCTCTTTCATACGGAACCATACGGTCTAAAGCAACGAATAAAATTTTGGCTGCACGAAATATCGGCAAAATTTCACATTTCCGTTCATAAAGTCATTGACTTTCATTGTCACGGACAATACGGTACGCATGGCGTTTTCGTTGCAAGTAGGGTTCAATGCGCTCTTACATTCTATGTTGCATACCACCTGTAGGGAGGTCATGCGCTTATGCGCCGAGCATATCGCGGAACCATGTGCTCTGAAAATTGACGGTGTTTTCGCGGGAGCATCAATTACGTGACTACGGAAGACCAAGTTAGGGGGAGAAAATAGGGAGGAGGGAGGAGAGGAGAGCGCGGAAAATGGCTATACGACGTGTTTGTGTGACCGCGCGCGCGTGCTGCGTGCGTGTACCCGGTGATCGAAATCAACCGTGTTCGAAGCTCGTGACATACGGTCCCCCGGAGTCATTGACACCGAGAGTCGCCATGGAGTTCAATTGGATGCCCCTGTGATTTTAGACTCGCCGTTGATTTACGGATTGCGTCGAGAGAAAGACAATTCGAACTCGAATTCGCAACGAAAAACATATCGCGTGCCGAGATTACTCGAGAAGAATATAAACGCTTTGTGAAACGTTAATTAAATTCTTTGAACTGAGCAGATGAAAAAGCACTATTGTTCAAGTAAAATTTTTTATGTGACATATTAATGTTCTGAAAAATATACTAATAAAATACTAATAAATACTCTAAATACACTAAAAAATACTAATAAATACTCTAAATATACTAATATATTAATAAAATATATATATATATTTAAAAATGATTTTATCTTCTATCAAAAATAAGAGAAAAAAGAATATTTTGTAATAGTTTTTTTCATTTTCTATAAAACGCAGGCAGGTTAAATAAGCAGTGTAAGTTTTATATATATAGTTTACTTATTCTCTCTCTTTTTCATAGATGCCCAAGATATCTTTTCGATAGGTCTGCTTATGAAGATGACTCTTTCTTAACTCAACAATAGTTACGTTTTATGCACATAATCATTGATTACATAATGGTTGCACTTACATGGTAATCTCATTCATTACGAAACATTAGCACTCTTCCGCGCAACATCTGCTATCGATAATGGATTAACTGTTAAACACAACTATTTGCAATCAGCAAGGAATTCGCATTACGTATTACAGCAACTAAGATTCCGACGATTTATCCCGCAATCAAGACTCTTTTCATAGATACTCGTCAGTCTTTGAACCGACAAACAGAACGATCTTCTCTATTCCCATCTATGACATCGCTCAGAGTCATTAGCGATCATTTAACGAAAGTTAAGTAGTCCCTGCTTTTTTTAATCAATATAATCAGTTTGCGATTAGTTTGCGAAGATAATCACGGTTGCAATTATTTCTACGGCGGTCTTTAGATCAACCCGTCAAATTTTTCTTTATAAAACATACAGTCGCAGATACTAGTTTGTAGTAAAATAGTGACTGTAATATATAAAATGTAAACTAGTGTCATAACACTGAATTGCCGAAATTAAGATAAATTACATGTTAATATCGGATTACATCCTCCATAATCGTGAGAGTCAGTAATGCAATTTGCGATGTGATATAACATCTGCACTGTAAAATACCATATAATACATCAGTTTCTCTTTTGACCTCGACGATTATAAACTCTCCAGAAAACAGTTCGTTACTTTATCAGAGTTTCGGCAAGTGCGTTGTTATCACACAAATAATCACCGTAGTTAAAACGTCGCTTTGTGTCACGACGTACGACTCTAGAACGACAAAATCGATAATACGTAAGTGTATAGACATTTTTATCGCGCGTAAACTTTCCGATATGCACAAGTGACTTATTTATAGATAAATGTCTAGGCACATGTGTCGTGGAAAACGTAATGCGGTTGTGATGTCACTTCTTGTCTTTTATGTGTAATTTTAATCAACAAATCATTGAAAAATATCGCTTTCTATATTAAAATATTAGGCGAGGCTCTTACAATAGAGATACATTTCGTGCGAGAATCAGAAAAAGATATATGAGGGAAAAAGAAACATTGCACGTTATAAACGTTAAGTTCACATTATGCGACGCATAACGCACATTGTTTTAAATAACGTAAATTCTTCCTCTTGGATTTTGAAATAATAAATCAGAAAAAGATTGTTCAATTACTTGTATTTTTCGTTAATCTTTGAGATATTTACAAATTCTATTTGTAATTTTTCATATAAATTTAATAAGTAAATTATTAAAATAAAGATAAACTCTTCAATTTATAATTTTAATAAAATAATATTAATTTATAAAAAATGTGTTTTAAATAATTGGATAATAAATTAAGCTGTTCTCAGTTCACCGATCAGTATTCCGTCACTATTGACTAGTAATGACCAGTTGAAATTTGCATGCGCACGCGTGCGTTTTTACGCATCGCCGCGTAAAAATGCGACGAAAGTCTCGATCAAGCAACGATTTCCGGTATATCATATGGTGTCGAATGCATGACATGTCAATACACAATATTGAAATGTGTGATACTATATTGTATTCGCTTAATACTTAAATACGCGTGGATATGTACATGCCAGTAAGAAACGATGTTTCCGCGCGGAGGGCAACGAGCTTCATGCTGAAAAGCGCAAGCACGCCATGACCATGTACGCCCATCGTTCTTTACGCCTTTTTAAAGTAATGACCATTGTCATTTCTTCAATTGTTCGACGAAAGGGCAATAACCTTCGCCATGCTTATGAAGTGTACGTTGACCGTTGACACATCAAGAAATTTTGTGGCTCGTATTGTAGTTTATCAAAACACGTATTATTTTTTCCACACGTATGTTTGGAGAAATCGATAACCAGTTGCATCTAAATAAAAACATATGCTATAGAAATTTTACTTTAAAAGAATAAAAATATATATAATGATTCAATAATATTAAAAAATATACAGGTAATATATTCAAAAGAATTGATAACAATTTAGGCAGTTGAATATACTCCAAAAATATTCATTTGAAATTTTTCCTGATATAATAATTTCTCTAAAAAATAATGTAATTATTAATATAATCAATATTATTTAGATAGTTCACAATAAATTTTAAAGTTAAAATAAAGTTTAAAGTTAAAAAAAAAGTTAAAATCATGTAAAACGATGTTACGTTACATCTATATTGTACATATTTTTAAATACTTTAGGAAATTTGTTTAGGAACTTTTAAATATTTATTAAATATTAAATATTTAAGTATACATTATATACATACATCATATATCTTATTCATCAATGCGAAATATAACTATTTGTAATGCAAAATTTAAAAAAACATTGTAATGATAATAATTTAAATGCATTGTATACATTGCTTATCGAAAAGAATGGTACGCTCCCTCGTACCTGGCACCTAACCACTATCTTAGTTTCAGTACGGATTAAATATCTCGGTGTAATAATAAGATTTTAAAGTATATGCGCATGGCAAAGATTGCCCGTGCTCGTGAGTACGATCGCAAATTTTTGAACAAGAATTTCTTAATAAAATTTGATTAGAAAAAGGCTTGTTTAATAATAAATAACATTGACAAATTATGATTGAGTTACACTTTGCACGCATTAAGCGTCTAATGGTGAATAGAAACTCCGATAAGTTAGCTGTAACGATCTGAGATCGTAACTACTCTTCGATGCTATTAAGAAGCAGAGACATCCCCAAACCAACCCTCTATCCCCTGAGGAGTTTGCGCGTGACCATTTAACGATCCGCGGCCATCTTGGACGCATGGCGTCGGTGTCGCTCGTCACGTCATCCAACGGGGTTGCGGCTTCCCCGGAAACTGCAAAGGAAATCTTCGTTCTTATCACTTACGATAGATGGCGATGTTTGGTTCTTATCCGATTTTCCAGGGGTGCGCCGAACATAAAATAAACCCCCTCAATCCTTTCAAACATTTTCTATCTCAGAATTTTAACTATGTCTTACAGAATCTATTGAAGGATTGTTTCACGTATTTTTGTACTTTTGTATTTTTACGAGAAAAATTATTTCATACTTTTCAAGAAACAGTCAAATTCTTATTTTTTCGAATTAATTCTGAATTAATATTTTGTTAGATGAACTTGTTACAAGTTTGTTCACTTTTGCAAGTGAAAAATTCCAGATAAAGATATGATAAGGAAATAAAATGATTTATGAAATAGGAAAAAGATAATTTCTTTTTATTCTTATAATTACGAATTAAATTATTGTTTTGTTTGAAAATGTGACGTAAACACAGATAAAATTATTAAATAAGTTTTAAAGGTTTAGAAGCAGTACTGTAGCAGTACTGAACAACATTTAAATTCTTATTTCCAAAATATAAGAGATAAATAATGTATAAGTAGTATGTTTCATTTGTATGTTCTTTTTTTTCTACGAATGTTTCATCCGGATCGAATTATAATGAACACTAGGTATTTGGTTAATCGAAGATTACACGTGAAAGGAAGATAACATTATTAAAGAGATCTCAGGCCGATCTTAATGGCATACTGTAATTTCAGCGATTCATTATTGTCGGTAGGATGCGAATGAAAGAAAGGGCAGGAGAAAGGAAAAGAGAGTCACGGTTGTTACACGAAGCGCATAAACGCCCCACAAGAGGCATAAAGAGCGCCTCCTTGCGTTTATCGATCTAATTGTCGGAGGGCTTAATTGCGGGGATGAGAGGCGACCTTGAAGAGGGTCGTCGCCGCTACTACCACCTCCGCCGCCGTCACCACCGCCGCCGAGACCGAAGTTCGAGCTGGAACTTCCGTGAGAGGAGGTAATTACGAAAGTGACCTGCCCCAACGAAATTCGCCTCCTTCCACGAAGACCGAGCACCTTGTAATGAAGAAACTACTGTTGCACGTGTTCTGATCCACGTGGATCGGAAGTCAGCATTCTTGCACATTAATAATCGTAAGCGGAAAAGTTTTACACTATATTTTCATCAATGTGTGGCAAGAATATTAAAATAAATTAAAATTGAAAATGTGTTAATATTTATAGAGGAGATCAGGGCAGGTTGTCAAAAAGCTTATAACTCAATCAGTATATACCAGAAAATTCTCTTTTTTATACTTTTTTATACTTTTATAGATTGCTGACATAATATTGATGTAAAATGGCTTGCGTCAAAAATATCGCGTATATTACTTGCAACAACTTTTAAGAAAATGAAGTTGGCGAGTAAATTTTTCTGATCTCCCTTTTTTTTTAGTTTTTGGTATTACTAATCGCAATTTCACTGCACTCGTAGAAAATGGCATGTCTTAAATAAGTTTTGGCTGCAAATGGTTAATCATTATTGTAACAAAATTTGTGAATATAATCTCTTACTAAAAGCAGCTAAGTGGGATAGATTATCCTAAATGAATCTCTTTATCTATTCTTCGAGAAAACTACGTTTTCCATCTAGCGACACTGACTTGAACAATCGTTCAAAGATGGAAAACGTAGTTTTCTCGAAGAATAGATAAAGAGATTAAATTGTAACTATGGTACGAAAATGAGAAAGGAAAACGAATAAAGGTAAAATTTTGCCTGATATCATTTTGGAAATCGCTAGAGCAGTGAAATATATAATTTATTTATCCGACCGCATTAAAATTTAATGAATTACCGTGCAAGTCATTATTGTAAAAAATCTTGAATATGTGATTACTAATCTTGGAACATGTGACAATCAACTCCGAGTATTGAATTAAAACACATTTTTACAATTTTATTTAAAAATACTTAAAATAACTTATTTGTACAACGATATATTTAAGAATAATATTTTTTTTAATACCTAAGAGATAATGTTTCAAATATAATGTTTAAAAATAATGTTTCAAATGTTTCAAACTATATAATGTTTCAAAATCTTACATCTATATTTTTCTAAAAATCACAAAATTGTAACAACTTGCCCCGGTGTCTCCTACTTTAAATTAACTATGTACATATAAAAATTATGCGTGAATAACATCATATTTTTATTTACTTAACAACACAATTTTATAACTTATTTACTTTATTTGTTATTAAAAATTAAATTATCTTAAAAGATAATGACAAAAAAATCTTAGTTTTTTGTATAAATACTTTGCTTTTGTACAAATATTTAAGATAATTTATACAAAACTTTATTACGATGCAAAGATTAATTGTTCTATAAATAAACAAATAAATAAATTTTCTTTATTTATAGAACAACTATTTCTGCATCGCAATAAAATTTTACATAAATTATCGGAAAAACTTAAAATATACTTTTATATAAAAATATTTAGATAAATGACATTTTTTGTCACTATTGTTTAATTGCATATTCATTAGAGCATATGTCTACTTTTTATTGAAATGATTTTTTTATCCAATATCTAAACTACTGCTAAATTTTTTGTATTTCAACTGCGATCTAGAATAACCTGTAATTTTTTATAATTTTCTTCATTGTTTTGAAAATATATGTAATACATTCTTAATAAAAATTAATAATTATGAAACAAAAATATTCCATATTATTTATTGATTTTAGATATTTTACAATGATGAAATCAAATATTAAAGAGAAGTATAAAAAAAAATTTATTTGAAAACTCTATATACATGATTGCTAAATTAATAATTTAGTTAAAAGCAATAGTCGTATAATTTATGTCATAAATTAATTAAATATCAAGTAATTATTGCGGTTTCATACATCATGAAATGTATTATTGATGATATTATGCATTTTATTACAACATTCACTGTTGTATTAAAATTAACTTAATGACACTCTGTGTAAAAGTAATTTTAAGATTAGGTTAAATTAAATGTTAATATACGAGGGGTGTTCAAAAAGTAAGTTTCCCTA
>JANQDE010000035.1:317941-355441 GCA_037157785.1 Cephalotes varians
AAAAACTTTGTAAAATCATTTTTTAAAAAACAGGACACGGATTTTTATAAACAAGGATTGTTAAAGCTTGAAAATAGATATGAAAAATGTATTCAAGTCCAAGGTGACTATGTAGAAAAATAGTTAAGGAGTTAAACAATAAATCTTTACTTTACTTTAGCCTATAAATTGTGTTTTCTTTTTTTGCCAGAYTAGGGAAACTTACTTTTTGAACACCCCTCGTATTATAAAATAATATAACATAATATAAAATGTGGATACATCAAGCTATCTATTAATTTATTGTAATTTTAATAATAATATATCATAAATATATCATAAATATTTACATCAAAATAATAAAAAAACATTTTTGATTTTTCCATATGTTTATAAATTTTATAATAATTAATTTTATAATCACATATTATAAGAGCGTCTTTTTCTAAATCTAATCATTAAATTTAGAAAATATCAGGCAATAATATTAATGTTTGTATTTATGTGTATTATTAATTAAAAATAAAGTGATATAATATTAGAACATTTAATAATAATATTCCGAATATTAATATAAAATAGCGACGTAAGTCGAAAGATGTATATTGTGGTGACAAAAAATGCACGGAAGGGGCTGTGGTTGGTAAAACCGAATAAGAAATAAGGACGGTTTCGATTCAAAAAGTCAGAGCAACTGCAGACGCGCCGAGAAAGAAAAATCTCTCAGCTCCGGTAACCGGTATGTCTCCTTTGATGGGAAATCCGTGAAAAGTCGAGATTGAATTATCCTACCGCCGTCGCAGGGATAGAGACGGATGAGAGAGCGAAACGAGAGAAAAAGAACTACAGACGAATACGGAAAAGGATGATGCAAGAGTGGGCGGAGAAGAAGAAGCGAGAAAGAGTGAAAGCGCCGCACGAAAGGGAGGGAAAATGAGAGAAAATAAAATATAGCCCGGCCATTGGCGCGACTTCGTTTCGTACATTTTATTTGAGCCAATTGGATTTATTTATGCGGGTGGCCCAGGGTTGGGGTGCACGAGAGGGTGAGTGAGGCGGAATGGCGGCCGGTAAAGGAGTTTCCCTCTTTTACCACCATGCCACCCCACCACGCCCTTTCGCTGTCCGGACTCCGCACTTTATTGTATATTTAATTCCTTGTTGTTTATCTCCATTCCGTTTTCGTACCTCGTGCAGGTTTAAACAGATATTTCAGCAGCAGAAGGCCGCTGTAAGAGCAAACGAGACGGCGAGACAGAGTGCAAAAATAAAAGGGAAATGAGAGAATAAAGGGGTAAATAAAATTTTGCCGAAGATTTTGCATTATTGCTCTTTAAATTTTGCTCTTTCATTTTCTATCGAGGCATTTCCGATCTGTTGCAAAATTTGAATCAATTGATAGAACAAGTTAAATTTTGAGTAATATCAATCAATTTTTATTATTACAATCGCGAATTGATAATAAAATATTTTTAAAAATCTTTTATATAAAAAAAAAAATAAATCTTACGAGCAAGAAAATTATAGTGATAAATCGAAGAAAACGGCCAGTATTAGAATAACGTAATAAAATTTTTTTTTTTAAATATAACACAAAAATATATTTCAAAAATATATACAACTAAAATATATTTATACAAAAAAAAAATTTTTTTTTAAATCTTTTAAAATGATATATTGATATGAATATTTTGTGTAGTAATATTACTTTCATACCTGTTGGATATAATAACATATATGTACACGTTGGTAAACCATGTATTATTCTATCAGAACATTCTGTGGTTATTCTAGTCAAACAACTGGATCAATCCAATAAATTCTAGCGAAATTGGTAGAACTAGTTGGATACAAGCAGAATAGTTCGCTTCCGCTTTTGAAACCACGAGTGCCAATTTAACCCGAGTCAACCCACACGCCACTGTTAAACAATATACATTTTTGGGGTTATTTAATAAGCTTAAAGTATAGATTGTATAAAGAAATATGTTATAAAAAAAGTATGATTTATATATATATATATATATATATATATATATATATATATATATAATAGAAATTTAACACAATAAATTTACAATCATACAACTGCTTTTTTAACCCTTAAACCCCATCTGGGGTCCAGATCCCAGCAAAATTTGAGCGCTTTTAAGTAAAAAAAAAGCTCTTAATTCACAATTTTTTTTTACATATTATAATAAAAATTCGGTTTCGAAAAATAAGATTATTGATTCAGCATACTTTGACGAGTATCTATGATTTTTTCAAGACGAAAAAATAAATAGAGTAATTTCTAGAAACTTTTAAAAAAAGCTGGAGTCCAGTGGGATTTAGTGGGATGAAGTGTGGGGGATAAGGATTAACAAAAGCATAATTTTAAAAACGTTGTGTGTGTGTGTGTGTGTGTGTGTGTGTGTGTGTGTGTGTGTGTGTGTGTGTGAATTCTTTTGTGTCAAGCTTTCGACAGTACTTCGATTTTTATATTTACGTTTGTAAAAATCAATAACAAAAATACAGCTTCGAAGGAAGAATGAATGCGCCGCAAAAGCAACTAGAAGCTACGGAAGAACTGACTAAAAGAACTGACTTACTTCCGATTTGCCTATTCGCACCACCATCCGGCACGAGCTGCATTCTCACGCTCATCTACATACTTGGCTATACATCAATATTCGGGGTGGCCGAAAAAACGGATCCCGCTTTGCATACTGGACCCCCCGCTTGTGTCGTTTCTTCTTTCGTAGGGATCCCAGTGGGATATCGCGTGGCAAATCCTGAGAAAGGAGTCGCGCAAAATATATCCCGCGGACTACCGCTCGAGACTCCATACACATCGATTAATTCATGAAGAAAATGGATCCAACGCTCATGGTCTCGAGAATTATAACCCGAAGCAGTCATACCAAATGCAGTATGAACACGCTTGATAAAAATTTTTTTATTACTGTTTATGTTTTAAATCGTTTATAATAATTCATATTTTTTCCATTATTTTATATAATCTAAATTCATCAAAGAATCTGTAAAAATAGAATTCCAAGAGAAAACACCCATTATTATATAAGACACTTATATGCTGAATATTTACGATCTCTTTGTACGAATTTCAGTCCGTAAATTAAATCGATATTGAAGTCGGAAACGCGTTTTAATCGTAGACACAACACGTAGTTAGTTGCTTTCTTGCAAGAGACCGACTCTTTCATTCTTCTTCGTAATTATTATTCTTTACAAAAGACCATGGCGCGAGCCGTGCATGTATACGAGCCTGGAAGAAGGAATGTGGATTGCGTAATTTAAATAATTCAGGAATAACCCTGACCTCGGTTAGGTTACGGGGTGACGGCGATTACAATCACAATGCACCGCCAAGTTCTCAGGGTAAGACAGGTAGCGCCGTCTGACCCGCATATATTAAATTGAAATCATCGGGTCTGCGTATATCTACATATATATACGAAAGGATAAAAAATTTTCGCAAAACGGACTACGGTATTTATCAATTAATCGTCATTTAATGTTTTAAAAACATCATAATTACTCAAGTGTTCTTTTTTTTATTACAATTTTCTCTATGAAGATAGAGAAAAACATAAAAATAAAAATAAAAAAGTTAAATGCCGATTTGAATTTTTAAAAGTTGAGTTTGAATCGGCGACGGTTGCATCATTCTCTTGCATTGCATTATCATTGTGCTGAAAGCAGAAACTGGACTTATCCTCCATGGTACACATCAGATCGAAAAGAAGCGAATATTTAACCGGCATACATTTAAATGGTCCGATTCGCAACATTAACATAATGGTAAGCAATTCCGGATGTGTCAAAGCTTGCCGTCTACGTTCAAGGGTACATATCTTGCGTTACTCTCAAGATCCCACGGTGGAGAAGTTAAATTGTTCGGCCTTGAAATCAGCAATTTCGAATATAGGAGGATAGTTTTCTAAATGACATGCAGGATGCACATGGCGTGGAACTCCGTGAGAAATTACAAACGATCTGCTTGCTGGATCAAAGGCTTTTTGACAATTGGAAATATGCAAAGTAGGATTCACAAATTATGCAGCAACCGTTTACCGTTGTACATATCGATTATAGAAAGACGTGATGCGAAACTCTGTGCAAATAATACAAGAAACAAGAAGAGAACAAGAAAAAAAGAATTGAGAGCTGTACATTTAAATATAAATACAATTATTTTAGTTATATATTTATTAATTTATAAAAATAATAAATACGTAATACCTATATATTTAGTATTATATAAACATGTATACTTGTAATTAAACTCGTTTGTAATTTATTTATGAATTCAAATGACATACTGTTGCACTTTATAAATGACGACGCAATTAACATTTCCATTTCATCGACAAAATTTATTATACATTCAACGCGTGATGTTAGTTATCATAATCTGGTAATTAAGTAAATATAGCTACAACCACGACTAACTATTCACAGAATTCAGCTGATTTAATAATTATAACATATTGCAATATTTTATTTGTAGAACTTATTGCAAATGTATGTCTGTAGGGAATAATTAACATTTTTTTTTACTTCCGAAAAAAAAATATTTTAAGTAATATACGAATAATTTAAATTTATATAATATTGTTTAAATTCATTTCAAAAAGAAGCAAAATCGATGCTCGAATGTATCGAAGCTCACTCAAAAGTCTCGAAGTACATTGTAAGATCTTGCGCACAATAGAAGAATAGGAATAAATATTAGATATTACGCGGACAACACAAGTCTAAAATTGGGACTTAAGATGTCTTTACGACGTTTTTAGATGCCTCTCGGCGAGGGATGTCTAAATGATGTCGTAAAGACATTTTAAGTCCCGATTTTTAGACTTTGTATTGTCATAATATTTAACATTTATTCTTATTCCTCTATTGTATGCAGGGCCTTACTCTTTTCCTTTTTTGATTAGTTATCTCGCTGCGTTTACTTTATGAGCGGCTATCATCGCATATTTTGACAGTTGTGTGTACCAAGGAGTTAATAATATAGTAGTAGCAATGTCATTGTATGCATTCAAGCATTTAAGCAAGTATAATAAAAAGTAAAAAATAAAAAGCACGCACGAAGAGTGTGCGTCTGTGATGTCTAGTTAATATAAAAACGAACATATAATGGTGTATCTAAATTAATATAATTATCTCTATGAATTTAAGTCTGAAACAATCTAAGACTGCTCTACGCATGATAATAATAGAAGAATTTATGCGTGGTTATTCGAATTAATTGTGAATTGAGTTAGTTGAGTATAAATTTATATTTATTTCCTATCAACATCAATATTGCGCGAATTATTTACAAGCAATCTGAGATATATTGATCGCATCGTAAAATAAAAATGATTGAAAATATTTCCGATCAACGACTCTTTGTAAACAATGTTGTTAAAAATATCCAACGTCATTAACAACATAATAAACATAATAAAACGGTTTTAATTGAATTCATCTTTCAAATAACAAACATCGGAAATTTATCGAGAGCAATTTATCGTATATATCGAATATCACGTGAGAATTAATTGAAAAAGTATCATGTTAATTTTGATTAATTAAAAAATATCTCATTTTGCCAAACGACACAGTACTAATAATATCACGCGATCGAAATTCATTGACGAATAGCGTGGCCGGAACAGAATTGACATTTCGATGCTCGGAACTAAACGGCTGAAGGGTTGTAAGCTGGTATGCAGATGAGCCGACATGGTCGACCCCGGAGGCGGATGTTGGCAGTCTGCAGCTACGTAGACAATAGGCCAGTGCCATTATGTCCGTCGAATCCTAAAACCCCATAGAGTCGTTCTTCTCTGTCTATTATCCCGCTGGTGGCAGGCCACATTGTGTATCCGGCCTGCCACGGGACTAGGGCCATTGTCGGTCCACCTAATTATTCGCAAATCTTCCGCTCGTTGCCGGTAGCTCCCATCCTCTGACTCGCGAAATTCCATCGCTTCTAAAGCTACCCGGCTTGGTCGCGATTTACCCGATCCCTCGCCCCCTCGTTTTCCTACCCAATCAGATTTCCGTGAAATCAGATATTTAACTGATAATACTCTTGTGCGCTCTCTCTTTCTCTCCTAATCTCGTCATTTAATAATATTGAATTACTTTTAATTGTTTCGAGTACGCAAAAAATAAGACGCGACTGTATATAGGGGACGTTTTTAGGGCAGCAAATCAACATACCGTAAGAAACATGATGTTTAATTCATCCTATGTCTCGAGTTGACATAGTATCATTTTCTGAATTAAACGAGTTAATATAATATAGTATGTTCAACATTTCTTTGAAATTTTAGAAATTATAATGGTCAAAATTATTTTTCTACGATTTTCTTATTGTAAATTATTCCAGTTTTTTTTTGAGAACTTTCATTGTTAAAAAGAGTAAGAATAATATTTTCCATTTGATTGATTTTATTTTTTTATTTCTTATTCTTTTATTTTAGTAAAAATAATAAAATTCTTACGACATTATTGTTTAATTGTGTAGACAAGTTGCGAGTTTATTCTTTATTGTTGACGTAAATAAAACTTCGAAAAAGGGTGTTAAAATCTTATGATTTGGCGATTACATTTTTGATTCGTAAACATCTTATTGTTTCACTTTACTTTAAAAATTTATTAGACATGCAAATTAATTCGGTGCCTTTTCATTTACTCAATTTCCGTAAATTAATTACTGGCGATGAAAAGTGGATTTTGTAAGACAATTCTAATAGAAGAAAATCATGAATTGACTCTGGTCAGCTATCAACATCAACTACGAAATCCAATATACTCGCAAAAAATGTTTTGTTGTGTAAAGGCGCAGAATTAATTTGCCTAGTGCTCTCATAAAAAAATTAAGTCGCTTCTTTTTGTATAGATTTAAAACAAACTTACCTCTGGATCATTTGATTCCGCTCTCTTGTATGTAAACAAAGGAGCCAACTTGTCATAGAGGTTTACACGCTCATGAAGATCTTTGAACGGATTTTTGGTGCTAAAAAAATCGAGGTCGATGTCTAAGATATATGGAGTATCTTTCTCAGGAAGATATTGACGCAATGCTGAGCTGATGGCTGTGAAGTCATCTTTCTGCAACATAAATATCAAATAATTCATATAATATATGCCATTTTTTTATATAGATATATTTTAGATATATTTTAAGTATTAGATATATTAACATTTTAATATCTTAAATATTTTTTAATGTTAAAAGATACTAAAAGATTTTCATATATTAATTTTTTGATATTATTGGATGTCTTTCCCAACTTTTCTTTAATTTACAAAATTTTTATATAGTAGTAAGCATAGTTTTTAAATTCTTGATATTTTTTTATTAATTGTCGTATTATTTTGGTTATTTGTCACTGAAAGCGAGGTTATTCACCGGAAGCTGATGAAACACGGGCATTCAGTTCTGCGAATTAGCAACGTTATATTACTCAATCCTTTTTTTTGACGCTGTTCGCTGAGCGCTGACATCACTGGCGAAACGTTGACGATAATTACCAATAAAATGATCGATTGCCGATGTTATATCAACGACCCACGGTCCAATTTTTGAACGGGATTTCACCACCATGAACACACGGGAGTCGGGGGAGGAGAGATCAGCGACGTGCGCAACCGTTCGTATGAACCGGATATTGTTCGTAGCGGGGCAAAACGATGCCGCCCGCGTATAGAGGGTTTTTTGTGCCGCGCAAAAAACAATGACTGCACTCGAATTAATTCTGTTAGAATTGATACTCGGGCCCGGTACTGGGATCGCAATTTGCATGCGTTCACAACAATGAAATACAACGGCGCGCGCGGGGCGAGCTGCAATACTATCGCGAGGAGAAGAGGAAAAAGAGGGGAAGAAATGGTAGAAGGGGAAAAACCAACAATCAGACTGAGCAGTGATTCTCAAAGCTTGTAATGTTTTCGATGCGTTGATAATTTTTTGAAACAGTTTTACGATCCAATTGTGTGAATAAAGAAATGTTTAAAATTTAAAAAAAGATAGTAAAAGAATAAAATATTACTGAAAATAAATCTTTTGCTTAGAGAAAAAAAATTTTTTTGTTGATTGACATGATATGTTTGGCGTATAGAATAGTAAATTTTTAAACGCTTTTTTGACACATAATGTTTACTTTAATATTTCCTATTTTATTATGCTTAAAATGAGAGATCGATGACATATCTTTTTTAGAAGTGAATTTTTTCATTAAGCATTTTAATCCAAAATTTAAAAAAGGCCATTTAAAACTTATTAGAATTATCTATTTTTTTTTAATAGACAAAATTATGCAGTGCTCAAAAGGCCAAATAGCCAAATAGCCAATTTCAATAAGAAATTGAACGCATATTCCATCGTATTTTTAAAATTTTTTAAAGCTGAGAAGAATTTATCATGTTAATGAATTTATCATGTTTATGAATTTATCAATATTTTACTAACATATACTTTGTCATTATTGAAATAATAAAAAATATTTTGTATTATAGATACTAAATATTATAGATTACGCTTGAGTTACAAATAATATAACTCGAATGCAGCCGCGGAATTTTCTAAAGCGAAGCGATTAATTTTTTGTGCTCTCGATCTGCCACGGCTGATAAGAACGCTCGTTTTGCGCAACCTTCACATCACGCTCTGCAGATGTTCATCGGTCTTGTGTCTGATTTAATACGACTGTATGATTTCTGAACCAGACTGCTTGCGAATCCACGATGATGTCAACGAAGCCAATATTCGTAAATATGTTTTTGATTAGAACCTTCTACGAAGAAATCTTTTGTTTCTTCAACAATGAATCCACAGAATATGTGTTTACTGTATACAATTATTTAGTATATACATACGTAACATTATTTTCTTATTGTTCTCATAATAATCAAAGCATAATAATCATAATACTTGTGCAAATGTCACGATGTTAGAATATCATGGGCCACAGCAAAACACATAAGAGAAAAGTTATTTATGTTTGAACAATTTTTTTAATTGCACTCTTATCTCGCGAATTTGTAGCGAGCGACAAGCAAGGCTGACAAAGCAAGACGCATACGCGCAAAAACATATACGCGCAAACGATATTTTAATCGAATAATTCATAAGGAAATAACGAATAATTCTTTTTACGAATTCTTTTATTCCTTAGAAATTATGTTGAATGCAACAAAGGAAAGGCTGCAGGCTGTATACAATAATTATCGAAGGAATTTCCCTATGTCATATTGTTCTCAAGTAATCTCTGACAGTTTTTCCTTCTAACTTGACTAATGCCTCGCAGGCATGCATTAACATTTAAAATTTTCTTCATAAATTCTCCATTACACGATATGTGCGATATACGAAGAAATTACGTATGCGTCAAGAATCTTCCACTCAATATAGTGATTAATATTTTCAAACGAAACATCATTATGCTATATATATATTTCATTTGTGATAATAGCTCTAAGTATTTAATATTATTGTAGGTATAATTTATCGCATTAAATATTTCTCTTATTGAATGTTACTTTTTTTATGATCATTTAAAAATTTCAGTTCCGATTTACATTAGAAAATTATATAAACAAGAATAAAATTTATAAAATTTATAATGGAAATATACACATTATAAACCATACTTTTAGATTTGTTATTTATGTAATCTGACAAACTTTATTTATAACTCACAATGTCGTGTTAATTATTTTTTATCAGTTCTATCTTTCATTATTACGCACATATGAAAGAAATATAATAAAATATTCCATAAATAAATACTCCTTATACTATCAACCATTGCCGATTATAATACAGGAAAATGTTTAAAGAGGAATGTCATTGCTGGCTAAATTTAAATCATTCGAGCGCGATAGTCGGACGTTGCACCCGGCGTAAGTGCAATAACACAACAATCCGTTGACTTCGATTTCGGCAGATATCTCGTCTATGTATCGAAATTAGAATATAATCGCAATAGCGTCATTTTCACACATATAAATCATGAAACAAGATACAATATATGTTACAAAAGTATTTACAATCTTTTACAAAAGTAAAATTCACGAATATTCGTAGTTTATTCTTTAATTTTATGTACAATAATTTCGTATGCTTACATTAATATTCATGATATTAATATAAAATGAATAAAACAAGTCGCACAAATTCACTGATTTTCAATGTTAAATAAAGCAATACCTATCAGTCTTTTAACAATAAGACCAAATTATCATTTTTTTTTGTATTTTATATTCAAATAATTCGTACATCAATTGTATGTTTTCTGGAATATCTAGAACTTTTCAAACTTTTAATATCTCGGATGGCTTCATAGAATTAACCTAAAATTTTATCCTATTCCATTATTTTTTTATTTTTACTTCTTAAGATTCTCAGAAAATTTAAAATTTATTTTTCAAACGTACGTTTGCAGTTTTTTCTGGCAAATTCTAATAAGCACATTTTGAAGAGCAGTTAAACATGCATTCGCGCAAATGAATATGCTTGAATAACGCCAAACGAGCCTCACGAGGAACACGTGACCGCTCGCAAAAGGCTTTCTGTGTGTGTACTATACGGCAGGGATCGTCGGTCACAACTGCCGTCGCATCCACAGTTAAGACGCAAGCAATGCCATATGCAAATGGTTGCATTGTCTTGATCTAAAGTGGCGTGATCTCGTCGATTTATTGTGCTTTCACCAACAACTAATGAGAAAGTACAGCTTTGCAAAAATTACAGCTCGCTCATTTGCACCAGTTACATTACTCGCTGCACGAAAACACGAGCAATTTTTCATTAAATAAGTTTTCATTAATTTTAAAAAATTTGGGTAATTGCATCGAATAAATCAAGAATTAATCGAGATGCATAGTGACTATAAAAAAATAATTAAAATAATTAAAAATTCCTTAATTGACATTAGTTTGATTTTTTTGGAAAAGAAATAAGTTTTAGCTAGTGCTATCCTTCGATGTACATTAAACATATACAAGTTTTGGTCTTCCTTATTATTCTTATTTCTCTTCTTAGATTAGGTTGTATTTTATTTTGACTTTTTTTTTTACTTTTTAATTATTGTGTTACTACTTACTACTTACAGAAGTGTATGTAGGAATATGTAATATATGATACATATATGTGATATATGTGTATGTGATGTGCATGCATGTGATGTGCGAGTACTTATAATATAGTACCATAATATAGTAAGCTTGGATTTGTTCGCTAAGCTTAAATGATCAATTGTTCCTGTGGGGATTAATTCGATATTACGATTATGTATAACAGATATCTATTTAATAAATCTATTACTATATCTCATTCACTCACGCACGCGCGCACACACACACACACACACACACACACACACACATTATGTGTATGAATAATAATAATACGATATATATGTGAGGCATTAATCATGAATATTTTGTAAGTTTTAAACAAGCGATTTTATACTATTATATTAAGATCAATGCATTCGAGAGAAAATTTTGTACTACTTTCAATAAATGGGATGTCTAAACGATTTTTATTATAACAGATTGAATTCGATTTGTAACAACGAAGCAACATTTGTTTAATCACAAATTATTTATTTCTTCAATTCGATACGTATTCGCTCGCTCGCGATGCAATGAGTCTGCATATAGCGAACATTACGCAAGCGATCAAAGTGAATACCGAAGATTCGACGCAAAAGTCACGTTTTTATGGCGTTTCCGTGTCGCGTTCCGCTGACCCCGCGCTCAGACTCGCGCACGTCGATAATTAATTAATACGTGTTATGTAACGCGTGGGCGGTGCCCACGCTTGTTACTCGATGACGCTCCATTGAATTAGTAGAATTTCCAAGCGCACAATTGCTCTGACTCGCGGCGTTGGTTGTCTTTCAATCGCGCACGCAAATTCACATATACGATACGCAATCAACCGCACCGCATGAGCTCGAAATACATTCGTGCACCGATCACTCGATCAGGGTGCCGATCCTGATGCATTGTTCTTGCACATAGAGAATTAGTTTCACGGGCGGGGCAAAATACGGCAGACGGCGTGTTAATCAAAACGATACCCCCCGTCGGCACGCGCGAGAATCGAATGCGCGCGCGCGTATGTGTATGTGTGTGTTTGTCAAACCTGTGCTCTATACATGAACTGTTTCTTTACGTATGACACATTTTCCGCTATGCGTAAATTAACTTATACTAATAAATCTCAAATTATGATTAACGTTAGCCTTTTCACAAAACAAGTGTGGCTTACTTGTATAATATCAAACAGAACACATTCTTCAATGCTCTCTCTAGCATGTTTTAGTTCCTTCCCTTAGCGTCTAGCATTTAACGTCAATTTACCATTTAACACTCTGTGTTAAATGGTACTTTCTGTATTACTTATACTCGCATTTCGCCAGTTCGCGTAAAGTATACACAGCCGGTTTCGGGAGTCTCATATATATATATATATATATATATATATATATATATATATATATATATATATATATATATATATATATATATATATAGACACCCGGGACACTATCGTGTCTCCTGATAAAACAGCATTTGAATTCATAGAATAAATATAAAGGCATTCGTGCGTGAATAGAAACAAATCTAGGCAAAGATGAAATCCAAAAATTCTCGATTGGAATCCTATGTTTCACGTCCGGTGAGACGATGCGTCTTCCTATCTACAGAAATCCCGCCGTACAAATGCTGTCGGTGCTCGTAAAGACGTCAAGTCTACCCTCTCTTCGATCAACGTCGCACGGCACGTTCGAGCACGTTGGAGGAGCCAGCATACGGCGGCGACGTTCGTCACGACGAGTCAGCACGTTTTGTAGGAGGGCTTCGTGGACGGGCCTTGGTGCTCAGTATGCAAGCTCGGTGGTGGCCGCATCCGGTAGGTATGCACTCGCGCGCGCAAGCTCGGAAACTCACGTTGCATTATGTATCCGTCTGTCGATACCGGGCACCACGCGTCAGCGCGATGATAAGAATAGAATAATAGAATTTTCTATGAATCCCTCTCCTGTCGTCGGAGCGACGTTGGGAAGAGAAGACTATTGCAAAAGAAACAAAATATCCGTGATTCTCTCTCTCTTCCTCTATCGGATCGTTGACGAACCGCATTCACCCGCTGCGTCTCATGTGTATCTCGTCAAGTAGATCTCGCTTCATACGCCTTTCTTGTCAATATCGAAGCTGAAGTGCCGTTAAAGTGCTACCGCGTCAGTGTTGTCAAAAAGAGAGTAGTCAAGTTCCATCTACTTGCACGATGCAGAGATACGCCGCTTCCTTGAGAAATAAGCGGATCGTATGCGGAATGAGGACTTTTTCTCAAGAAAGGAAAGTAGAAATAATTCTTTATAAGCGGAAATATTGATGCATTTATTTAAATTGCAATAATTATATCAAATACTGAATATAAATGATACAACAATTATAAAAAAGATTTTCAATAATAATTATAATAGAAAAAGTGTTAAAAATGTTAATCATTTGCTTCACAAAGAAATAAAATAGACAAATGTTTCGAAAGAAATAATATATAAGAATTTGAATTGTAAAAATTTTGGACGTGATAAACTATTGAAATTGTATAAATTATGCACACACAAATATAACGATAATAATTGTTAAGTAAAATGTATATACACTTTCGATCTCGGAAGAATTAAGATCCTCATAAACTGAGCATTAGGAAGTAACATGAATAATATGTTTTTTCTAATTTAAAATTATAATGTAACAAGTGCTTAACCAACTACAAAATCTTTCTAAGCAACTGGAGATTTGATATTTTGGAATATAAATCTCGTTAATCTTAAAATATCATGATATTGCATTATAAATTGTCATTATAAATATATATCTCTATAAATGAAAAAAATCTAAAATTAAGAATAGATTCGTGACCGATATGTGAAACCACAACAATTAATTAAAGCGCTCACGGTCAAAGCTAGATCTTCGTGCTGAAATTTCTTCTGTGACTTTGTATACATATCTCAAGTTCAACTGCGCGCCGAATTATATTTTCGGTCTTAAAACACAGTATTCGGGGGGAATAAGGGATTGAGATGCTTGTTAGCATCATAATTATTAAATTGATTATCAATTTAATATTGTGATTTACTATCCTTGTTCATCTTAAGACTGTGTTTKAAGACCGAAAATATAATTCGGCGCGCAGTTGAACTTGAGATATGTATACAAAGTCACAGAAGAAATTTCAGCACGAAGATCTAGCTTTGACCGTGAGCGCTTTAATTAATTGTTGTGGAAAAAATCTAGTTTATATCGTTGTCTCTTTATACACACACGGGCGCGCGCGCGCACGCGCGCGCGCACACACACACACGCACACACGCACACACACACACACACACACACGCGCGCGCGCGCGCGCACACACACACACACACACACACACACACACACACACACAAGAAATAAAGTAGGGTTATGCACATTTCGGCTATCTTTTGCCTAATCGCATTTTTCTGCTCGCTTCCGGAGAACGATGCCGACATCGAGGCAACGCGACGATCTCGACCTCGTCGAAATAAATTGCACGAGATAAGTTCGCTCCCATATTTGCGTGCAACTGGGCTATACCATCTTAATACTGCCGCGATTCTACGCCTGGTAATTGTCGGCCAATTACCGTGGTGCTGACGTATTTAGTCGCATGCGAAAAGAACCGTCCATTGTTCACTCCCCGTCTCGGTACCCGCGCTCCTAATTATGTATAATGTCCGCCGGGAAATCGCGGACTATACATCCGCGAACGTACGCCTCGTCCTATTGTTTACGCGAGCAATCGACACCTTTCCCTAGGTGAAACTGTAAAAGTCACCGGAAAATCTAGGAAACGGTCGCTCGTTAAAAATCAATTTTCTACGTGATCGTCCGTAACTAATAACGTAATACACGTCAACGTAATAATATGAGTTTCCTATATCTTTTTATGAAATTCGATGTATTATAACTGTTCATACTTTACAAGTATAAATTATGTATTTCAATAGATCTTATTTTAAATAAGACAATAAGCAATTATGCACGATATTTTCAACAATTTATATTAATATCTCTCTTTATAGGTTACTATGAATATATATAGAATATGATAACTTGTATTGAAAATGCTAATTGTAAATTGTAACAGAAAAAATGTTAAATTAATTCCGTATTAATTCTCTTTTATTGAATTTAATTGAAATGCACAAGTCATAGCAAAAAATGATAGCGACAGAAAACCTACATAATAAGATAAGATCCGCGTTCATTGTATAATATAAGGCGGCAGCGAGACGGCGGCATGTAATTTGTTCTTGTACAAGAATTTTCATGATTATTTATTACATTATCTGTACTATCATCGTATTCGTTAACGCGCGCGAGTACAATGATAGTACAGTTAATGCAGATTAATACATACAGATAAAATGTAAGGGTAAAATGTACAGATACAGATTAACAGATTAACAAAGTAAAAAAATTTTTTACCCGTCATTTTCCGATGTTCATTTGTTATATTTTTCGCCACTCACCGTGCTTACCGCGCTTATTCTCTCCTTTCATCGACGGCGCAAGTATCCTGACGTAAATTATGCCTGTCTGACCTTTAATTCTCTAATCAATGATTCGACTCCCTTCTGCGCCGCGTTAAAACACTATAACACTTTTGTGGACACCTGTAGCGCTTCTAGTTAAGCAAACCTACGATTACCTGTTATTAGCAGGTTGTGCGCATGAAGCAGATACAGGATAGACAACATTGTCTTGCTTCGTGGCATAATTAACTCTCGTGGTATTAATTAGCGTTGGTGGTATGCCATCATGCGGCTTATCCTGTCCACCCAGTCGCATTCGCAAGTTAATTCTTACGTGTCTTTTTACAAAAGACTCACGAAGAGATGTATAACGATTGCATATATGTATAGTATGCGTTTGTACTACTAATTACGATAATTTCATCAATTTTTATGACCATCATGAAATATAATCTTGAAACAACGACTTCAATGGCGATTATTTAAATGAGTTTTCGTTGTGTCGAAAAAAATTATTCTAATATTTGTCTTTTAATTATGTTATATTTCAAATTGAATGTCGATTTTAGAAATTCAAGTTTTGTTTTAATTATATGCAAAAAATTATTATAATTAATTTAGATTATTTGTGCATTTTTAGAAATATATTAAATGAAGTTTAATATAACAGAAGATTCAATGAGATTATTACTTATATAATTCTTATTTATCATTTTTTTATATTTTACTTCTAATATTGGAATAATTAAGTTGTAAGAAAACATGAAACATAATATTCATTCAATAATATTATAACTAGTAATGACAATCTTTGAAATATACTTAATTTGAAATGTTGAACCAGTATATTTGGCATATTCATATAAATATTGAATCAATATATTATTCTTTACAGAAATTCTTGTCTTTATCCAAGTATTTACTGAAACATTTTTCTCAAAAGATGAGCATGATAGTAAAAAGTGTTTCAATATTTGTCGATGCAAGAGGAATTCTATGTAAGAATTCTATGTAAGAGGAATAATATGTAAGATTAAAGTGCTACATATGAAAAATTTTGACCGCATGCCATATACTAACAGTTGGCAAAATACACGTCGAGAGAGAGAGAGAGAGAGAGAGAGAGAGAGAGAGAGACAGGAGAAGGAGAGGGAGAGAAGAGAGATAGAGCGAGAGATCAATGTGGACTACGCGTAAGACGAAGATGGGAGAAAAGAGAGCAAAAGAGAGCTCGATCGCAGGCTACAGATGTTGGCGATAGCACGTATAAAAGATGTATCTACATTTAGTTCGGACAGGCACCACTTTATTCGCTCGCCGAGCGCTAACAAGTGTTTTCCATCGGCCGAAGCGGTGCTTTAAAGATCCGTCCGTGTGCAACCGGTCTGCCACGAAGTCGCGCTACTTGCTGGTAGCTCGTTTGGAATTGCGGTAAATCTCGCGGCGCGAATAACGCGCAACTGTCAATCGAGCTAAAGCCAAGTTTTGATTTACTTCACACGTGCATCGTACATCCGTCGGCAACCGGATATTTTCTGTGATCAGTGCTTCTTCATCCACTTCGTCGTATACGATCTGGCGATGTAATGTAATATATTATAATATCTTTAAAATATTTCTCTAAGCAGATTTCATTTATCATTAGTAAATATAATAATAAAAGGTTTCCTAATTCAATTTTATATTTTATTTGCTGTTAATATTAAACGCTAAATCTATCTGTATGCCAAATATGTATTTCGTAAATAATTTTACACATTTTCTAAGTTCTTTCTCAATTTAATCTCGTAATTGATTAACACATTAAATATATTTATTATTGAAATAAATGATTACACGAACATAAAATTTGAATCTATATGTTCATGAAATCATTTAATGGCGAATATTGAATTATATGTTGTATTTATATATTGATTTGTATTAAATGGTTCTAATGATTGGAATTTCGTATCAAATATCTGGCGATCTTAGTTTTATGCGCTTCGTTGGTTCTCGGACAAAAAATGAAAGTAGAATCAGAGATCATAGCAACATAGCCATAATATTTTATCCTTTATAGATGTCGCGATTCGCATGCTAGAAATGCTCAACCTCACGAAGTCGAGAACTTCTGGCTTTGATGGGGGTTACAACATCGACTTCGAGCTCTCGAGAATCACGATTCGGTGACGTGTGGCTAGCCAGGCGGGTTACCGCTGTGGACGAATGCATATAAACGTAAAGTTGGAACCGAGGAAGGTCAATACATGTTGACTCGAGCATAGAAACGAACATTTATCCGCGGAAGATGTTGACCAGAGAAGTAAGATGCAATAATCTTTCGATTTATTGAACTTTTTCAGAAGTGCTCGCTTATTTCTTGTACATATTTATCAGATTTATAACCAAAACTGCGATAGAAATAAAATAAGATTATCACTACAATAATTCTACATCTCATTTCATCGTTTCTATCTCATTAAAGTAACGACACTCGATTTAATTGAAATTTAAAGCCATGATTTATATCATCCGAGATCAATATTTCACCTTTTTTTTCCTTACAAATGTTTAGAATAGCTTAAGTATAGCGAATCATTTTTTCTATATATTTTAACTATATCTTCAACTTTATATCTTTCAAAATATCTTTTCTCTTGTTCTCTTGGAAAACTGCCTCGATAACGCATGTTTAATTCTCTATGTCGTGAATGCGCATACCGTGCGTGTGCATACCGAGTTAAAATATACGATCGTAAGATCAGGGCGTGCTGGATTAAGGTGCCACGAGCGAATCCATGGAAGTGGTCTACCGCTTCCTGGTAGCCCCGATAGTGCTTAATCGGTGGCTTTGTGAGGAGCGGTCTCGCGAGACAACAATCCGAGAGTAATTCTTTGGATCGTAACCCTTTCCTCTACTCTATATCGGAATCTGGCTCGTTGAATCTTCGCGAAGTTCGATCTCACTTGTGTGAATCGAAATCGCGCTCTAGTAGCACAAGTCAGATAAAATCGCCGCGCGATCGAGATTCCGATCATACCATATTTCTCATACCATAATAATTTTTAATTATTCGAAATGCTCTAGGTAATTGTTGCTTGATACATTGCATGTTGCAGCATATTGTGCTTTTGAAGCTACGGCGTGCAGAAATATTTTCGTAATAACATATTGACATTGCTTAAAAAGTAGTACTTAAAAAAAAAATATTGTTTATATCGTTAATAAAATAAAATTTTATCCGGCTGAGTTAAAGGCACAAAAATGCATTGTACAAGAAAAATGACACAAGTTGCTTGAAATATTTGTATCGAAAATAAAATGAATACTTATAATGCTTTTACATAATTTCAAGTTTGCGATAGATTTATATAAATAGAATGATGAGTTCATAAATTATATAAATTGCTGTATTACGTATATTCGAGATTATATAAAAATTAGAATCGGCTCTGTGAATTACAAGTTGCGCGTAAAAATCTACATAAATAAGTACCGGACATATAAGTGAAGATTAACTCTAAGTCTCCACGAACACGGAAACTTTTGCAACAAGTGGTATCGTAAATACGATGTTTACGATGTCGCCAACTCTATAACTCTGTCGCCGAATGGCTTACGCGCTGCGATCTCTTATTTCGCATTCATTTCGCTTTAATTTACGGCACACCGGAGAGCCAAATCGCCGAGTGAATTACTTTTCGAGCCGATCGCAAGCAGCAATTTCCGACAGAGAGAGAAAGAAAGAGAGAGAGAAAGGGGAGAAAGAAAGAGAGTTGCTCGGAACGACCGATGATCGGTCTCCTGATGCCTAAGCAACATGCAAGAGGCAGGTCCGTCATTTCTTCGATAACGAATACCAACTTGAGGTCTTTACGGCGTCACACGGCCTTAATGTCGCGGCATCACATCGGGAAGACGTGAGTCGAGATAGCGCGGCTGCTGTTTAATTAATGATAATAGCTTCGCCTAACAAGAACTTCGCTCGGCGTTTTCTTTTCATTGTCTTTTCGTGATGCGACTCGACGTCGTTCAGCGTGCTCTTCTCGCGTTTCTCCGTAGCGGGCGTACCGCTACGGTTATGTTTCTCTTCGCGTTCCTTATCCTTGTCCTGGGGTCAGATGGACTTGTGGGCCGATCGCATCGCGAAACGTTCCGGTTGCTCGCAAAGTCAACTGATCCCGATACCGCGCTACTTATGCCGGCGATATAGAGTTGTTTCTTGAATTTTTACCACGAGCTTCCTTTGTTGCAGTCTCGATGGAATGTCATTACGCGAGCTCGTGAATCCGCGCGCAAATGATGCTGAACTTCTTATTATGCCGATTTTAAGCTTCATAAACTTCGTGAAGTAGTTACAAGCGGGCGATTTAATTCACATGCATAAAAATGAAACGACATTTCCCGTTTATTTTTAATTGCTCTCGAATTTATGTGCTCAGAGAATAATATCGAATGTTCTCTATATTTTATTTCCAATGAGTACTCAGAGTAAAAATATATAAGCGCCAAAGTAAATTCTATTCAATTCTAATCATTATTTAAACGATAACATAAAAAAACAGCGCTTTCTTTTTAGTCATTTAAATTTACTTTATTAATTTATGATTTATTTATCGTTAACCAAAAAAATCTAATTCTTATATCTTTTCTATTTATGTCTAGTGATAGCTAGTTATAATATTAGACTTTTTTGTTTATCGACATTTACATTAATTATAAAATATAATTTGATTTAAATTATTTTTATATATTAGAATTCATCGTTCGTTATTTTTTACATCAAGTTCCCGTGGCACTCTCTCGACTGAATTGAAATACAGCAAATACCATGCCTTATAAGAATTACGTTTGATAAAGAATGCGTGGCAAGTACTCAAAGAATTAACTTCGTCCTTCGAGAAACGTGTCGGATCCGATGCATTCCTGGTGCGCGATCGTAGCAAAAAAGGCCTCAACCGTCATGGAATTAAAAAGTGGCACTCTGGTCGCATATCGGAGCCTCCCCGTGTATTTCACTTGAAATATTCATTCACTTGGCGCGGGCTTCGTTAGAAGACGCCGAGATCCCGCATTGTGGTCGGCCAGTTCTCTAAGACTGGCCAATGCTGCAACTGCAAAAGAACGCGAACCGCATGTGCGCGTCGGCACATAACGCGGCGCAACGTCGACGCGCGCACGCACGTACTCTCTCGCAGATACGGTGGTGCTAATTGCAATTTATGTCTCATTGCAGTCGTCGTCGGTGTGCCGCGACAAAGGGACTTGTGCCGCAGGCGACCGTTTCTACGTTTTAAAGCGTTTCAAGAGGGAACCGTGTCACCATCATTCGCGACAGAAAGCATCACGGTTGCACCACGCTTCTCGTCGACGTCTTCGCGGCGGATCGCACCGCGTCGCTTTCATCATTTGTAAAAGTCCGAAGTGTAGACATCACTGATGATATAAAACACTGATACAATTAATGTCCGATATTTTTAAAATTATATATAACATACTATATTTATTATTATAAAATTTATTATATTAAAAAATTCAATAAATTATTTTACAGCGACATTTATTTCTTTAAAAATATTCTTTTAATACAGTGATATATCAAAGATCTTATAAAATATATATATTTAAATAAATTGTAAAATATTAATTTTTAGAACATGTAATCTTTTCTACTAATTTTTTTAATTTTTTACTAATTTCTTTAATTTTATTAATAAAGATTTTTTTTATTCGGAAATCGAATTGTAAAATAAATGAATCATAATAGGCCTGTTCTTTTTAGCTGAACTTTTTGCACGATTCATTTTTCCTCTTCTCTCCATGTTGAAAAAAAAAAGAAAAAAGATAAACCGAAAGAAGTTCAAAAGAAAAGTTAAAAAGAAGGGTTAATTTTATTTTACCTTTTATATATATCTGCAGCTTAATTTGCGATAATCTCTTAATTTTCAATTGTTCACGTCAATTTGATATTGAAACAAATGACATCCTTGTTCTTAAGTATTCTAACGGAGAGAAAGTGCACAATACTTGGAAGTATCTTATGCAACACTCCGCACATGCAGCTAAAAAATCTCTAAATTATACCATTATTTTCCTACCATCTACTATTCGAGTACCGTTATTCGGTACAAGATTGCCGTCATTGCGGAGTAACAGTAACGCCCGGCGCACGCGGTGCCTCTTTGAAAAATGCTTAATCGCTCGACAGTCGTGATTCGGAAAGGTGAGCAGAGGCGTGAACAAGGTGCAAGCACCGATCGTTTAAAATTCAATGATACTTCGGCACGCTATCGATATGCACGCTTCATATCACGCCTCTAACCAACTCGTTCTATTCCTCTTTGACTCATAGACGTATAACGCGGTGCACAATAAGCGCACAATGGTATGGAAACACTTATATAAATCGCCCATTATGTATGTGTCGTATTTTATGTGTCCGCTAATAAATAGATATAAATACATTCCGTAAATACATTTACTACCTTTCCTTCAGGTTTTCCTTTCGCTCAGTTACCGTCACAGTTATCGATAAACGACATTTCGCCACATTGTATCAATGTCGTTTCTCGCAATTCGATTGTAATACTTTTTTCAAAATGCAAAGAAATTAAAGCTGAATTTTGAACTATTCTATAATTTACAAATACAATAATAATAAATCCTGTACATTAAACTAATACTAATAAATATATATTTTTTAAATATCATTATTTTCTTTAATAAATTTAAATTTTTTTAATAATTAATAAATTTTATAACAATAAAGAAAATATATCGATATAAGCACGAGAAGATATAAGCATGTTTTGTGAAACATTATAATTTGCAAATATTTATATATTTAAATATGTTCTCCTTTTTCTGCTGATTAATGTATTTTATATCATCTCAAAAAATAATTAATATCATTAATTTTATTACGTCATACATAAAAAAAATTCTGCCAAATCGCATATGTATCCTTTCAACGAAGAAAAGTAATAGATATAAATAAATGAAATACGATAAAACGAAACGTTATTTAATTTTATCAATAAATAAAGTCTCGCCTTTTCGTAATACAAATCCGATCGTAGACTTCTTATTAAATTCGCAGCGAATTGAATTTTCCCGTTAGCCTTGTGTTTCTCGTAGGCGCCGTGGAAAACTTCGTCCTCTATAAAGCTCCTGAGTTTTCTTCCGTAAAGAAAGTTCCGCAACGTCTCGCTTCAGCGTTGAACTTGGTAATAAAATAATTATTTTCAAAAGAGATCTCAAACTTCGATCACCATGACCTATTCTTTCTTCAAATTTCATAATATTATCAAATATAAAAATAGATATTTATGTGTATAATTTTTTTGAATCATAATAAAGCAGAATATAATCGTGTAATCAAAATCTTTACCTAAATTTCTTTATAAATATACTTGTGACAGCAAATATAAAGAAAGTGAAATTTTTAAATAATTGTTTTATGTGAAAGTTTCTTTCATCCTAAAATAATGAAAAAATAAATTATGTATTACGTATTGTATATTGAAGAGATTAAAAAAATGTGTATCATGTGTTATTGTGTCTTTCTATGTTTCATTTTATCTCTTTATCCTTATCATTTAGTAGGTCGGTGCAAAAATTTTTGCCAATTTTTTGCAAGTTTTTTTGCAATTTTTTTATTACAATAAAAAAAATCGATACAATATAAATTAATCGAAGTATTTTCCATCGCTTTCCACGACTTTTTCTCATCTTTCCGTAATTCATCCTCTTCCACAACTGCAGGGCGTCTTGTAACTGATATCGAAATCATTTTAAATCATTAAATCAATTTGCACACGATCTAATGGCTATTTAATATTTTCACCATACGTCTCATAAGTAATTCTGTGTGCACTTTTCTTTTGGTGAAAACAAAACAAGAAGCAGTGGCGAATATGCTCTTTATCTGACTCCATTTTTATTTTTAATCGTATCAAATGTAAAGTTGTGACCTGTTATGCATAAATGTTAATGTAGACGCCAATTTACAGAAACCATAAACGTTTTGCTTATAAATTCATACTAACACATGTGTACAGATATCTATACGCATTGGCAAGAACTTTTGCATCGACCTAATATTTAAATTTAAGCACAAAAACATTTATGAATAACAAAAAGAAAAAATAATAATTCCATTAGTTTCTTTTTTCTTTTTAAACAGGTGTGATATATTAATGACGTAACGTTTTCATCGATATCGAAAACGTATCTTTAGAGAGTACTATGAAATTTCCACTTTTGGCATTCGTCCAGAGACTGGATTGGTCGAGAAGAGCCGCACGTGTACGCAGGCATGCATGGCGCAGCTGGTTTGTACGCAAGCTTGCACTGTAGTCAGAGCATATTTATGGATTAGCATACAATGGTGGTGTTTATTAAAGATTCCTCGAAGGTTCCCACCTTTGACGCCGCCTCCGCGCTTCTTCACCATTCTTGAGAAGCATGATACCCTCCTCTCGGAAGCTTTGCGTGTTTTCTCGAAACGATTTGATCGCGAGAGTAGCTTACATTTGATTTAGTTATTCTGTGTTGACCTTGATTTCATCACGCGCAGAAATAATATTTTAAAATAATATATAGCTATTTTTAATATTTGTGCTATTAAAAATATTCCGATATAATAGTATGCAAAATAAATTTGTACCAGTTTCATAAGTGATACATTAACAGATGATAATCCGGCACATTGCAAGATATGAATTATAATATATTATATAATGTTAAAAATTTTTACGATTACTCATAATTCTTTGGTATGAGAATAATCAACTTTCATTGGAGTTCTTTTAAATTTGAATTGTATTTTCCCGTTATATTATTTCTTTCTATGTATAATACTTAATTTATGTTCATTTCCATCAACGTAGATTAACTTTAATCTCGATTCAACTCATTCTTTATCTTTTCCTAATTCTTAGAACTAGAAAAAGATGAAGAGTAAGAGAGAGTTGAACCAAGATTAAAGTTAATCTATGTTGGTGGAAACTGGCATTAAACTGTTAGCATGTAATCTCGTAATTTAATTACAAATAGAATATCCATTGGAATGCAAGACAAAAAATATTTTTACAGCAGCAAAATTGACAGCTTTGCTAGACTGAGAATCCGTTATGCATTATTCGACTCGTAGCTTTCCTCGAATCGACACTTAACCAGAAGAGCATGGAGAGCGCGGGCCTCCGAAGAACGGCATAAAAAAGACCGACTTCATCGGAAGCGGTCTGTAAGAAGGTACGGTACAGTGTTCCGAGACGAGATCCCGAAGAAAAGGGAACCTATCGGGCCAGCCAGCCGTCTCGGATGCTCGTTTTGGTCAGCGGAGGTTCATTCTCATGCAACTTCAGTCACGAGACTTACTTGGAAGCGTGTTGTACGTGTGACCACGTTCTAATCCTACTAGAAGTCAAGCGAAGGAAGCACTGGACACAACTACCTCCCTTCACCTCTCAGCAGGATCCTGTCTTTATTTAATTTTGTATTCGCGCGACGCTTCAATCTTAATATCAAATCATATCAAAATGGCTTTTTTAATGATATTAAAGATCAGAAAGACAATTTGTTTGAATATACATATAGGTATGAAGAAATTATCTTATCATAATTATCAGTACTGTGTTATGTAAGCAGATGATTGTATATTAATAGCAAAATAGCAGAAATTTCCACAAAGAAAATCTATGTATAAAAATTTTGTATGATTTTCAAGTGAGTTTTGTGATTTTTACCTTCCATAAAAAATTCTGCTATTTCTAATTATCAGTTTTCGAACTTTTTCTCCTTTACTTCTTAATCACCAATCATTTTTCAAACTGACGCGTTGTAAATTTATTGCTGACAACAGAAGTTATCTCTTAGATATGTTATACATCATATACAGCTTACATAATGTTTCTACGAAACATATATTTATAGCTAAGCAGTGTATATAGAACTAATTGCCGAGTATTAAGAGCTAAACTTTATTACATCGTATCTCATATCTTCCTATTCTCTTATTTGCTACCTGATAATGATTATCGAAATTTTGTCTTTATTATTGTTTGCTTTAACTTAACCACAGAATCTTTTGAGTGAGTCAAATTCCTTCTCTTTCGAATTGTTTCGTTTTTAAGTTTCTAAGATTAAAAAACGCAACAGGATGTAATTAACAAAGACGATATTTTCGGTAAGAAGATAAGCGAGTCTGTACAAGAAGTGATCAAATGATCGTCTGCTCGGCTAATAAGGACTGAGATTTTCTTCCACGCGGTTCACGCCTCTTTCTCATGACATTAGGGTTGCCCGGGAACCATAAGAGCGATGCCAAAGTAGGACGTTGATAGATAGTTCCTCGACATTCGTGTTCGGCATCGATCGCGGTCGGACGTACAGCGATTCATTAATTATTACATAAATACGTATAGATTAATAATTATACGCATTAATAACGACGTTCGTGGGAGACAAAACGCCGCATAGGTAGCCGCATGACGCCGACGACTATGGTGAATGTCGCTATAACGGGTGTTCTAAATGTCAGCCACGCTTCACGACGAAATTACGTGCCGAGCACTTTTTCCAACTTTCAAAACCGTTCGGTGCCCGTACAAGGCGCTTTTAGGGTCATCGGGGCAATTATATCGGCCGGTAATCACAAGCGCGCTAGGCAACGGCCATTAAGCCCGATGCGCATCGATGTTCTCGTTAATAAGAACACAATCTAATTACTCGCGGATGATAACCGTCGACATAGCAATTCCTAAGGCGTGATTAATACGTGTTTACGGAAATGAAAATTTCATCGAATATAACGTTACATAGGCACCATTATTATAAGATTCTACATTCGAAGATAAATGCATGAACTGGGCACATCGTTTCTCGGATGAATTGAAAAATACTAATCTTATACATATATGCTATCTTTTTTTGACAATTGCATTTATGACATTTGATACCTCTTAAAATGCGGCTTCATTTTTTTCAAAAAATTATTGTCACAGTTAGAATAATGGCACAAATGTAAATTTAACATACAAGACAATCTGCTCAATTGTCTCGCGTTTCACTGAATTATTATTATAACAAAATAATAAACTGAATAAAATTTTATAAATCATTTTATAAATCACGAAACACAAATCATAAGTTTATGCAATTCGATTCTTTGTTTTTACAAAAATTTTCATATTTTTTCCAAGTGTCGTAATTCGCACAACAAGCACCTTTCCCTCATTTTTCTCGGTATAGCAATAAAAATTCCGTTTCTCGGCGAGACTGCAGCCGCTTTAAGACACACCTCGCTTGCGCTCGTCAGGGACCTTACGACGGCAAGCCAACGTGCCGATGGAATGCAGAAGCGAAATTAGTATCGCTGTCGTCACAGGCGCTTTCTCGCCACTTACAAGCTGTGATACTTTTTTATCGTCGTTATTCCCTTACGATATCATTGAAAAGATAGTATTAGCACGTGTCATCACAGTATTGTCAAGACAGTATTAGCATAATCATCTAAGCGAAAATGCGTCGGAAAAATGATTAATTAAAAAACAATCTAATAAAAATCATGAAATTTCGATATTTTTCATTCCTTTGACTGATAGATTTTTCTTTCATTTTTAACAATATGTAATATTTTATTTAAAACTAGAATTATTTTAAATTATTATCGGATAAAACGTTATACATTTTATTCACAATTTACATGTTACATCTTTATTCGTTATTTTTCTTAGGTACTTCCGATCAATTTTTCGTTGAAATTAAAGAATTACAGAGTTTTAATAACGTATGTTTAAATAATATATTACATATACATAAACTGCTTCTAAATATTTTCAGTAGGCAAAAAATCTTAATCTGGAAGAAACATAAAGTAAAGAAGAAATCAAAGTATTTTAAATAGCATTTAGAGTTAATAAGATAAGTGTATAATCGTCTTTTACAGCTTCCAATACTTAAATGAAAACTATTGACGCTCGATCCAGGTTAGAGAACCCATCATAGAGGTACCCGTTGTATTGCGTGAGTTATTTGCGTGAGTCCAGAAGCGCGAAACGCATTTGTCGATTTGCACCGAGGATGTGTCAATATTGACGTTGCTCTTGGGGAACATGTTCTCCACAGGCGTTTTGTGTCTCCTCGAATTCTGAAGGACCACCGACGGTGCGAGCGAGACAAGCAGAAGAAAGAAAGAGCGCGAGAATGAAACAGCGGGAGAGAGAGAGAGAGAGAGAGAGAGAGAGAGAGGGAACGAAAGAGAGAGAGAAGGAAAAAGAAAGGGGAGGAAAACAAGAAATAGAAAGAGAGAGAGAGAGAGAGGGAGAGGAGAGAGGATATAGAGAAACGTGGTTCTCCGCGTTGCGAAGATCGCAGGCGCGCTATTAAAGTGCAGAACAAACAAGAGGTACCGTCATTCCTCGACGGTATGGCGAGAGGACACGCGACATTACGCGCCTTGATGAGCGCGTGCACGCTAAATGATTCCTTTGAGAATAAGAGATTTCGCGACCGCACTGTATTACGTCAATTCGCCAATCAATTATTCGTATCGCAGACGACTGATGATTGATGACAATAAATCTTTTCTACCAATTTTTGGGCCAAAAATGCATAAACAATCATTGATCATTGATTCATTCAAATGCAGTGAGCCCTGCATTTTCTGTCATATACTCTTCTAAAATTAAGTTCTTTTGTAAATACTATTACTAATAATTAATATTATTGTACTATAATATCCTATATAATTTTTAGTGTCTTAATCTTTATTATCTCACATGTATCTTAAATTTCTCTAAACTTTTTGTTTGGATGCGTCTGGATGCACTAATAATTGTATAAAAACTTATAAAGCCAATAATATTTATTTTACAAATGATAAATCTTATTTACAACACACAATTAATCTACATTAGAATTTCTCATAGAGACATAATCAGTTCAATTATATTTAATCAGTATATGCAGAATATAATATAGATTTCGTAATATCATCATTTCGCAGTATAAAAAAATATATATATATATTGTATATATATATAATATCTTCCATTCTTTTTACAAGTATCAGTCGTGGTTTAAGACCGCGTGAAATATATATTTTATTTAGATTGATGATGTTTATTTATTCGATCATATGGAGCTTCTGAAGTTTCCAGCATTCATTTGATCCCCCGCGGCATCGGCGAGTATTTTTCTGATTTTTATCACAAAATCGGCAGTCCTGGATCTTACGAGAGTACGTAGCGTCGCGTCGTCACGGTGTACCCGGGACCACGAAGAGAAATTTCTCTGCGTCGTTGCCCATTATCGTATCGGGTATCGACCGCACGCCGCAATTTCTGCTCACCGGGTCACGTTCAGTCGCGAAATCGGTATGCGGAAGAGAAAATATCGATGATTATCGCGACGCGGACGGTCACCGTAGGTGCCCTGATGCGAAACTAAGCTCCACGCAGGACATAACGGTGAGGATTGGGCCATCTCTTCCTTCGAACACCCTGTGAAGAGACGACGCCGCAGGAGACTCGACAACTTTAACGGACAACTAAATCCACGTCGGTCGGTCGGTCGGTCTATCGTGCGTGATTAATATCTACCGAGAAATTTTACGTGTTTCTCTCGCGAACCCTCCGGACGAGAAATTATCCTGAAATGCCGTAGGTCAAGTCATTTAATGACTTTGTAATTGAATGTTGGAGTAAATACTATGCAATTATCGAGATATTATCTAGAGGATTGCTAACGCAATCGTAAATATTTTTACGTTTCTCGCTGTGAATACTTGTCACTATAGTTTTTGGCAAGCAACATGCGTTGACTAATGTAATCGAATACATTACCTGCAGTATAAATCCGTTCGTATTAGATTACCGTAAATTAACATTGTACGAAGAGTTCACAAGAGTTTAAATTATAATTTAATTACACAAAAAATAAAAGAACACCAATGTAAATCATATTATTTTTTAACATAAGTTAAAGTTCTTTGTTTTCAATATACCGCCATTGTTTCTGTATTCCTCGAGAAAAAAATCTTTTGGCTACAGGCTAACTCATTCTCAAACACTTGTGATGATTTCTAATATCCGATTCTAATGTTAATGTGAAATAATAGTTATAAATGGAGTAAAAGAGAGTCGAAAAAAGTTTACCTCTAATGAAGAAGTCATCACAAGTATTCGAGACTAGCCTGCAGCCAAAAGATTTTTTCTCGAGAAATACAAAAACTGTTGAAACAATGTTGTCGATGTATTGAAAACGAAGGAGATTATGTTGAAAAATAATATGACATACATCGTTTTTTCTATTTTTTATATATATTTTTTATATAATTATTGAATTATAATTTAAATGTGAATGCTCCTCATAAATTTGTCACTGTGTAATCGAATGAATTGTTGACAGTTTATTTAGTGCAAGTTACATTGTTCTATTAGCTTACACTAAGAATTGATCATTAATTGAAAGATTTATGAAAATTTTTTTGATTTTCTCATAAGTCTTTCTTTTCATGTCTTTTTTTAAAACTTTGCAAAAAAATATAAAACGGAAATAATTGCAGGAATTCGTAAAAAGATACAGAATACGTCGGAACGCTAATGTCTCCTTATATAAACCGTTTTGCCGTGTATAAACCAATTTCCGCTCGACGCGGCCGAAGAAATGTACAAACGAATTATCGCTGTACTCGTGAAGATGGTTATGTTTCGACATTCCATCGCACTCGCCACGTCAAGCCGACGTTCCCGCCGTCCGTTTACGTCCTGTCGCCATTGCCACAGGACTTCATCGTCATAATAAAAACAATCGGAACATCCGAGTCAGATTCCGATTAAAGAAAGAGCTAATTAATGATTAGCGCGTCGTATCGAAAATAGCGACTGCTTCTTTGTCGAGATACTAGTAAGAAGGACGAAAGTGCGCGCGCGCGCGCGCGCGCGCGCGCGCGCGCGCGCGTGTGTGTGTGTGTGTGTGTGTGTGTGTGTGTGTGTGTGTGTGTGTGTAAAATAATGCCACGGAATGCTTCGTTTTTGTGATGTGTGACACTAGACAGAAATTGCGAGCAATAGTCTCTTTACTATCATCGAAAAACTCTTTTACCAACGAATATTTTAATAGACCGTCGGAAATAAACTGAAAAGTTATAAATTCATTTTAATTCGAAATGCAATTACAACGGTATCAAAATTAGATATTCGATCAAAATTGTATTTAGAAAATTTAATTCCATTTTCGATAAGAAAAGATTGACCTCAATGACAAAAAGTATATATAAAAAAAATATTAAATTTCTGGAACACATTGAATAAAGCATTTAAATATAACGTAAATTAAAAGATTGTTCCGCCCATGTATATTGAGTACCCACGTTCGAATTTATACGTTATCTCTTGTATATTCCAAGTGAAATATGATACAAATGGATTAATTAATGAATCGCGAGCATGCAAGAAAGAGGCGTGGTTTTTGCATTTGTGCACGTGTATATACGCCCCCATATTCATACGTGGGCCACTCGAAATTCATGTCAAACATCAAGAATCTTGTGGCTCCAGCATTAATTATTGAGCGATCACTGCCATATAATTAATTGATTATTCGACCTCCTTTCTGGCAGATATGAAAAATATGATATGTGCGGCCAGCGCATATCATCGTGTGTGATATTTCTTAGAAAGAATTAAAAAATCGATGATTTATCTTTGGTTATGTAGCATGTGACATATAACTAATTGCGTGTAAAGCAAAGGTAATATGAATGCAATACATAAATATTTTGCTCGCGCGCGCACACACACACACACACACGCGCGCGCGCGCGCGCGCGCGCATGCACACAGAGAAAGAGAGTTGTTGTGTTTCGATATTAATTATTAACAAAAATCTGTTAAATATTATTATATTATTATTATTATTATTATTACATATTATTATAGAACTGGAAGCAATAGTCAAAAAGCAATAGTCATCCTAATATTATACATGCAATTATTTACATTAATTTTATTTATATTAATGATTAAATAAATAATTTAATTAGCAAGTTCTTGGTATAGATAAAAAATGTTTCAATTTTATTTGCATGCATTGTGCAATTTTTCGGAACAAACTTTAAATTTCTTCATCCTGTATTTGGACCAAAAAAAAAATATATATATATATATATATAAAAGTAGATCGAATGTGTACGATTGCAAGTATGGCTAAAAATACCAGATATCTCGCGATGCGTGATATCTGTCGTCTATCGCGCTTAAAAGAGAACGTCCGGTTTTAGATGAACGGAGGAAACGCAGCGTCTCTTTGCAATATCAGTCCAAGCTATAAAGTCGTTTCACAATTACGCGACGCCTGACAGGTGTATGGTGCAACGCGAAACGCTGAAAGGTTTGTCGGTTGCGCGAGGCAAGAAGCGGTTGCAAAGAGAAACGGAAAAAGAAAGAAAGATAGCGAGTAGATACACGATCGTGAGCCGAAGAAAGACAGAGAGGTTGAATGGATAAATGAGAGACGGCGTGAGCGAAGGAAGTGAGCGCGAATAAACGAGTGCGTAGATAAGAAGATGAAGATGGGCAATCTCAAGAGAATGAGAAGATGAAGGGCGAAGTAAGGAATAACTTGAGAGAAGAGTGAGAAAACAGCGCAAGGCGCGCGCGCGCGGCAGAAGTGGAACATAGAATAGGAGACAAAGAGTGATGAAGGGCAATGTGAGCGAACGAGAGAGAAGTCAAGTTGCGAGAGCGATCGGAGAGAGAGAGAGAGAGAGAGAGAGAGAGAGAGAGAGAGAGAGACAGAAAGGGAGAGAAAGGGAAGAAGATAGAGGGAAAGAGATCGGGTCATTGACCTGTACGGAAATAGGATCGAAACCTTAGGTAAACGTAACTTTTCCTCCGGGGCGAGTTCAGGCCGTTCGGCGCGTTTGGAAATCCGCCAAAGAAATCCAGGAACGCCGTGTGCTGCCACGCCGTGGCGATTTCCCCCGCGGCTCGCCACGACATGCCGTACTCCTCGATCCATTAGCGCGAATTGCGGCGCTGGCTAAGATAATTGGACAGCTTCGAGGAATAATAATAAACGATATGTATCACGGGGTAAGCCCGACCAACCGACCAATCGACCGACTGAGCGAGCGAACAAGCGTATGAAACTCTGGACCCAAGGATGAGGATCTGATTGGCACGGTATAATCGACTTTATACACTATAGCGTAATACTCACGCAAAGTAATCACCGAGGAAAGGAAAATGGAATTGTCGATAACTTAGTAGTTTGCAATATAACAGTCAAATTAAAATGGTGAATCATAGCTTGATGCCAAAATTAGAATTAATAAATATTACTTGGAAGAAGCATGCTTCATTATTATTAACCCTTTTGATGTTTATGTCGCGTATACTCGTCATGTAGTAAAAAATTTGCATTTAAGGTAAAATAAAATACATATTCGTAATTTTTACACATTTTAGAATACTTTAGAACATAAAAAAGAAAACATACAAAGAAAAAATTTGAAATAGAAAAATGTAACAGCATATAAAATGTGTAGTATATCATCGCAGCTTAAAAATAATAATACAAATGCACGTTCTCAAAATGAAATAAAACTCTTAAAGGATTAATATACTTAAATATATTTATTTGCAAAAATTGTAATTTCTGTATATGTTTTTGTGTCTATATTTCTATAAAATAAACAAATATGGAGAGTATATATAACTCTAAATGGAGTTTAAAATTAAAAATTCTTTTGCTGGTTCGCTTTCACTCTTTTTTCATTAATTTCCTTAAAAATTCTTCCAATTATTGTAAAATAAATATTCTTTTTTTTATGTAGATGCAACTCCATTATAATTTTTGTAGAAGTTAAAAGTATATCATAATTCGATCCTAATCATTATGTAATTTTTTATTTCTTCGCAATTATTGTATATACTAATATTGAACATAAATCTTCTCTACAAGAAAATTTAAAAATATGAATTTTTATTTTATTGAAGCTTTGAATAACATGATATTCATCGTGCATTATATTCATTATGCAATTCATATACTAAAAATAAACCTCTAATATTCTTTTTTTTAAGACAGAGAACTTAAAGTATTATTTTCATGTTTACTTCTCTAGATCTTCTCAGATCGTGAAAAAATTACATGAGGATTCCGCACTCTATAAGAAAAACTCGACACGATAGTGGCAAGCTTTGTTAACAGGATTTTCTTGCACGCGTGCATTTGCATAAAGGCATCTGAGGAGAGTCGAGGTGAAATCATGCCGAAAGAGCGCGCGATACCGCGCAGCGTGGTAAAGCACCAAGAAAGTTGCACAGTAGCTTATCGCTTGGTTGGTATCTCGTTGTAAGGAGATATGCTCGTCGGGTAATCTACATCGTGCAGGAAGAGATCGCGCGCGGACCGAGTCGGTGTAGTACAGAAGTAGAAAGTCTTTCTCATATAATACGATGACCACCTTCGGTCCAGGAAGACTCACTATGTTCTTCTAGGGTGGAATACCACAGTTCCTTGTGTAATATAGTAGTGGAGATGCGGTTATAATGTTACTCAGAGAAAGAATCTTTATTGCCGTAAGATCTCACGTTCACGACCGATTTGTGCAAAACACCTTAAATCTCTTCGCTCAGAAGAACAGATGTATGACGGCGAGATCGTATTTCGAATGATTGAAGTTTCACTCACTTATTTCTAATGTTTTTCTTGGTAAGATATTAGCGCTTTGTCGGCAGCTTTAGTGTTTTCATTGTATCAGGTTAAATTTATGTGAAGTTATAGGTATAAAAACATGATACGTTTTCTTATTTAATGAATATTGATTATATATATCACATTAGCAATTCGATAGGAGATCCATCTAAATATAAAATAAAAATACAAAAAATGCTATCTGCATCAAATAAATAATAATTCCTAATGTTGTCTTTACTCGTCGAATATAAAAAAATTATCAATGTGATCGCGAGGTAACGTTGGAAGAAGATATTATTTCAGATACGTCCGGTACCCGCGCGTACCTGCCACTGAATACCGGTCAAACGACATCGGCAACGGGAGAAAAACAAACTTCCTGAGTCAGATGATCAATCGTCGTGGCATCAATCGACCGAGTCATCGATCACCCATGACCTCGCGTCATCCTCGTTGCCGTCGGAGATCCGCACACTCACTTCCGGTATCGATAGTGAACGGATCTCCAATTGGCGAACACGTCGCATTCGTTGCGATGCATCGAGCCGAAGAGAAACCGATCGTGAGTTTTGTCAGACTAGGTGAGGATGCTTTAATGGAGCCGTTAGTTAAGTTTAACTGCCGCGCGCCAGCTGCCTCTCAGATCGGATAAGAACGGAATCTTCTCCGTCTTCTGAAGCGGAGCGGATCTTTTCGAAGCGATGTGCTCTTTTAAACGGTTTTCGTAAGGCAACGTGTCGTACTAGAATGAATGAGTGAGAGATAAGTCGCGTCCATGCGTGTGTGATTCGCAAGGCTGGATGCGCGTTCGATCAACTTGGCGCAGGTGTTGCAATATCGTTACATGGTCATTAATTTGCAATGAAATAACTTTGCGCGGCGCTCGATCGCCGAGAATAACTAACGAGCACTCTTTCAGCGTTAGAAATAGAAAGCGTTCCAAAGCTACTAATTGCGCGTTACACAATCAAATTGGAAGCACCGTAAATTCTCACAGAAACGCGTAATCGACAGAGATATAGGATGAGGAGATAAAAAAAAGCTTCCTCAGTGGGAGACAGGAAGCTCGATCAATCAACGAATGCCGGCGTGCACCGCATGTTACCAGGACCCCGAGATACGAAACGGGGTCTGATATAGTGGAAGGAAGGTGCTGCAATGTCTGCAGCTGACCTACTTTGCCGTAGCACGCTGCGCGGTACATATCGGTGAAGAAACGACAGAATGCTACCAATGCTACAGGAACTTTCACTCGGAAGGCTCGTTCCTGAGACACAATCGGGACCGCTGTGGCGATCGATTGTTTTCGAAAGGTCGCCGCCCGGTCCTCCATTAGCGAGTTTCCATTAGGCTGCTCTCTTTCATAAAGGCGTAAAGGTCACGATGGTATATCGCCTTCGTAATTTTGGACAAGCCGACATGATACGATGAGTAAATTTATATAGGAAAGCGTACGTTATTGTAACGGATTGTAAGAGTTTGGAGAGTTAAAAATACAGGAAAGGAGAGAGAGTACAAGACGATTGGAGAGACATTCTGATCGATTAACCCAGAGGAGATCGGACGACAAGGTCAGATTAACCTCGAGAAGAGGGTGACGACGAGAGTTTCCGGAAATATTGATCGAGATAGTCGAATCGATCCTCTCAGTCATATTTTATTTTAAAGAGACCAAGAGAGCCAGATTTCATAGGCCGATTTGCGGGATTCCAGCTATTATCGGAATTTCAGCATATTGGATTCTGGGACCTGCTGATACAGGCAACGAGACTGACAGTAAAATCAAGGCTCAGTTTGCGATTATTGAAGGAATCAAAGGACTCGACTGGCGGCCACGTGATCAGCTACATGGTACCTGAGCGCTCACAAGGGGACATACCACGAATACGATTCAGTTTTTGAATTATTTCTCTCTCTCCCCCCCTTCCCTCTCCCTCTCCCTCTCTGCCTCTTTATGTGTGTCTGCTTCTTTATGTCTCTATTCGCAGCAATAAATGTAAGTGACTATTAGATTTGAAAAACGCAACGATTAAACTTATAAATTCGCAATGATTTAAACTTAAGTAATCTTGATAAATACAACATCTTGGTGATGTATGCTATAATTGATTTTATGGATTATATTTGTTAATTTTTTAATTTGTATTAATTATTTTTTTAACTAAATCTTTAACGTTAATTCTTTGCATTTCCACCAAATAAATTAGTTACAATATGTTCGATTTGTACAAACTATTTAAATTTAATTTGTCAACATGTGTCAATATGTGTCAACTGAAAATTAGAAAAATGAAGAATTTTTCATATTGTAAAAATTTATGATTTATGTAATTTATTTAATAAATATTTCTTTTTGCTTTATTTGAAAATATCAAACAAAAAAATATTAATTAAAGCAATACATTTATTATTATTTTTTATGAAACTTCTTAGTTAAAATGTATATGAAATATGAAAATAATTACTTCGTGATTTACTTTTTCATCCATTTAAATATTGTTCTTAATCTATTGGCAGAGAGCAAATTTATCAAGTTGCTTCTTCTTTTACTTTCTAGTTTTAATTAAGACAGATTTTGTGTTTTGTGTCAAAGATTTTTATATTATAAAGATATTTCTTTCCAAAATTAATTCCAAGGTCAACAAATGTCTTTCCTTATTTTACTTTATTGTGTTTTTGACCATCAATTTTATTCATTAATCAGCAGTGAAGATAATAATAAAGAAGAGGTAAGACAAGGTTAACGTATTTTTCCTTCCTTTTAATTCTTAAGCGGAATCTTCCTTTGTACCAGTTATCGGTGCACCAAATCGAGGTAAATGCTACTCTTTAGATGCGAATATAATTGTTTAATAACTCATTTTGTGTATGCAAATGTACGTATGTTATAGGGATGATTCAAGAGTGAACTTCAGACTTCTTGATGCTTATGCTCATCGAGCGTGAAACGATCCGAAGATGAGCCACGGCGGTGCCAGTCATTTTCTGCTTCTTCTGCTTCTGAGAAATAAAGATTTTATCGTATACGAACGCAGTGAAAAAAAAAGATTTTATGCGTACGCCGACATGAACAATGACCGCTTATTAATTGTCTGTATGGTATTGAATGGAGAAATATTAATTTCGGTATCGAGAATTTTCGATCCATTGATATCTGTATCAAAGTAAAATAATACACGAGTAGTAATAAATTGTGTAAAATATAAAAATTGTACATATTATATATATATAAAGAAGTGACTT